>CAUYLZ010086533.1:0-57457 GCA_963573645.1 Pithecia hirsuta
GGCCAACATGGTGAAACCCCGTCTCTGCTAAAAGTACAAAAAATTAGCTGGGCATGGTGGTGCGTGCCTGTAGTCCCAGCCACTCGGGAGGCTGAGGCAGGAGAATTGCTTGAAACCGGAAAACGGAAGTCGCAGTGAGCCGGGATTGCGCCACTGCACTCCAGCTTGGCGATAGAGCGAGACTCTGTCTCAAAAAAAAGAAAAATATATATATATACATTTTTTTTAAATATGGCATTTAATAATACCTGAAATAAAGCATCAGCAGCAACCTAAACACCAGTGTCCTCACTAGATTTGGGTACCAATGTCTGCACAACTTTTTCACCTTGAAGTTTTGAGAAAGTTAAATGGAAAATGAGACACAATTTTTTCAAATTTGAAGAAGATCAAGTTCAACAAACACTAGCATTAACGTGAGCCAATACAGGCAAAAGGAGTAAATGGGAAAGAAAATTACCTTAGAGATTTTTGAATCCAATGCTCTGAGAGTAACTAACTACCACTTGAGTGCCTTATACGTGTGAGGCACGGTGCACACGCATCCTGTAAGTTACATATTATTATTCCCATTTTCCAGATGAGGAAAGTAAGGTCAAAGAGTTACATATTTGCTCAAATCGCTGTTCGCTTAAATGGAGATCTCTTGAATCCTAGGGCAGTTTTCTTTTCTGGCCTCCAGATGAAGCCACTAAAGGCAATATTCTATTTGCCTCTGAGCTCACACAGCCCCATCTCCTCCTACTGTGTCTCTTGCCCCCCACTCCCCCACAATGCTTTTTTATGCATATGCTTCTGCTTCAAGAGAAAAGCAGAGGTTAGGAAGAATTATGAATCTATTTCATCCAGGTTGCTTTGTTTTTTATTTATTTATTTGTTTTTTAGAGACAAAGTCTCACTCTGTCGCCCAGGCTGGAGTACAGTGGCGCAACCTCGGCTCACTGCAACCTCCGCCTCCCGGGTTCAAACAATTCTTGTGCCTCGGCCTCCCAAGTAGCTGGAATTACAGGGGTGCGCCACCGCACCTGGCAAACTTTGGTATTTTTAGTAGAGATGGGGTTTTACCATGTTGATTAGGCTGCTCACAAACTCCTGACCTCAGGTGATCCACCCGCCTCAACCTCCCAAAGTGCTGGGATTACGGGCGCGAGCCACCGCGCCCAGCCCAGGTCGCTTTATTTACCCCCAGCAGCATCCCTAGGTTTTCCCGGAGTCAATGACCCAATTCAGTAAAAACAAGACCGCAATGGAATTAGGAGATTCGAGTTTAGCCCCAGCTGCTCCACCACACAGGTGCACCATGGGCGCACCTATCTAATCAAGGCTTAATTCCTTTGACTTTGTTTCCCCTGAGGCATTGAGACATTAAGTCCTATGATAAAGTCCTCCAGCTCAGCACTCCAGAGAGGTACACACTAGGGATCAGTCATACCAAGGATCTCCCAAATGCGTGGTTCTGAGAAACCCTCTGAGACCAGAGAAAACAAAAAGAAGATGATTCTGGGCCATGTGATCACGAGACAGACTAGAATACTGGAGCCCAGCATGGGGCCCCTAAAGATTTCTCAGTGATCTGAGTGACATCATCAGTTCTCACGAGATGTGGGGCTCTCAGCAGTGGACAGCGAGGGCTGGGGGTAAAACCCAGATGGAGAACAGAAGATTAGCCCATAGCAAATATTGATTTGAATGTTTCTTTTTTAACATGCAGTTTTTACCTATCTTTAGAGCTTAAAAAAGACTTCAAAAACGTTCAGGAGGATAAAAAACATGGTAGACACACATCTGTCTTCCTGAACAACACAATCCACACAGCGTGAGGCAGGTGTGCAGGAACTTTATTAGACATGGGCGCACATGGTACTCCCAACAGGTAGGAAGGATTTCCTTTCATGAAATAGCTCAAGTTAGAAGATCACGCTCCAGGCCACCCAGTTAGGAAGCAGAAGCCAGTTTTCTGAGTCTGTTGCTCTCTTCACTCTTCCATACTCCCTGGTTCTCTTGACAGTACTTTCAACCAAGTCAAACTCAGTATGATTCCAAGACAATTTGTCCCCAGCGTTGCCTTTACGTTAAATCAAGACACACCTTGGGTTGCGCTTTAAACACGGTGGGATGCTGCACACAGGCACGCCAGTCCCTCCCTTCCCAGGGAGGGTGGCAGGTTCTGCTGAGACGCCTTGTCTCCCGTCCCTCCCATGATGCCTTACATGGAAAACCTGATTACTCCTATCCTCCTGTTCATTTAAATCCCCTGCGGCATCAAAGATTTATTTTTTTTTACTGACAGTGATTGCCCTTTCCATGATAAAGTAGCAGCCAGGAGGGAGGCAGCCCCATGTGTGTGCTCCTCGTGACTAATTAGCCACCAGCCGAGGAGAGCAGCCCACACAAGTGACTGATTTCAATGTGTTTCTCAAATGTGATTGAATGCAGAAGCGCATCTTTGAAATATCCATCTTGTTGTCAAAATGGTAATCATGACACAGGGCTGCTTTATTACACAGAAGCAGAGTCAGGCAGTTACAGACGCAGCGAATGATGGGCTCTACAGATGCTCTCTAAAAATAAAACGTAAAAGGTCCACCTGCCAGCCCCACTTAGAGCCTGCTTCTAAATGTTTTTACACTTCTCAAGACAAGTGGAATAAACTTTCTGAAGCACTTAGGCGACTCTGATTCTCAAATTCAGCTCCCAAATTCCAGATCCAGTGGTAAATTTGACAGTCATTTTCCCGACACTAACACCACCTCTATCACCAACTCAAAGCATCAGGGAGTAAATGTTTCGAAGTTTTAGTTAAACAGAACTTAGTTTTTCCCAATAGGTGGAGAAAAGACGGCTTGGTTCAATAGGCCAGTGTCAGTGGAAGTCAGCTAAGCAGCTGCTGTGCTGCACCGTTTGCGCATCACGTTCATGCCCTTTCCTCCCTTAGCCCTAGAAAACCACAGCTGCCCTGTGGACTGCAGTGACCTAGCTGAAGGTCAGGACCTTAGCCGGAAGGACTGAGGGTAGAGACCAGTATGGCATGCCCTGGGCATGTGCCTCACACAGAAGGTGCCCCATGCATGCAAGTGAGGAGGTTGGCAGGGTCACTCTCAGCAGTGGCTCCGGCACAGCACACCACTCACCCAGCAATGGGATTTTATCCAAAGGAAGGGGCACTTCTTAATCACCTGCCCAGTTCGAGATATAAAGGCTCCAAGGGAATATACAAGCTCATGGTCAGCCCAAAATTGAAAGAACATAAATGAAAAGCAGGCAGTGGATGATATTGTACTAGGAATGGAGACAGATGAGCCTGGAGTTTGGTCTGTAATCAACGTGCTGAATTTTGCATAAGAGAAAGCTGCTCTTATGCAAAGAGCTATGAGCTGTGAGAATGAGCTGTGCCCCATGTGGCAGCTGACCTCCAAGAGTCCCCCCATGATCCCCACTTCCTGGCATTAAAATCTGATGCAGTCCCTCCCACAAGCAAGTATGGCAGAAGTGATTCTGTGCCTCAGGTTATAAAGACACGGCCTGCAGCTTCCCTCTTGGGCACACCTTTGTTCATCTGATGCTGTCTCTGGAACCACTTGCTCTGGAAATGGCCATGTTGTAAGCAGCCCCATGGAAAGATCCACAGGGTAAAAAGGGAAGCCTCTTACCCACAGCCATGTGAATGGGTCCTCCAGCCCCAATCGATGTCCAGAGACTTCAGTGCCACCCTTGGATTCCTGCCCCTCAGAGTCTGTGTGAGATAATACATGCATGCTGTCTCCTGCCGAGTTTCAGGGTAATTGTTGCACAGTGATAGGTAACCGACAAAGCTGATGAGGAAGTGACAATTCTGCCAATGAAAACAACCCAGCGGAGTGTGGCTAAGTCAGCAGTGTGGAGGAATGCTTCCAAGTGAATCTTTAAAACTTTTCATTGAACAGAGCTAGAGGGAACAGCACCGGAGATGCTCCCGCAACCCCTGTATTAGTCTGCTGGGGCTGCCGTAGCAAAGTACCACGGTTTGTGAGGCTTAAACCACAGAAATGTACTTTCTCCCAGTTCTGGAGGCTGGAAGTCTAAATGAGATTGCGGTGCTGCACAGCCCGCCTTCTGAGAGGAGGCTGAGAGGAGAGGACTTGCTCCAGGCCTCTCCTGGGCTTGTAGATGGTGTGTTCTTCCTGTGTGCTCACATCGTCTTCCGTATGTGCTTATCTGTGCCATACTTCCCCTTGTAAGGACAACAGTCCTATTGGATTGATGCCCACCCTGATGACCTCATTTTAACTTGATTACCTCTGTAAAGACCCTATCTCTATATAAGGTCACATTCATAGGTACTTGGGGGTAGGGTTTCAACACAGGAATTTTGTGGAACATAATTCATCTTCTAACACATCCTCATTTGGCATCCTCCAAGCACCTGCCTCGTTACTAGGTGAGAAACAGGAGGCCCAGTAAGCAGGCAGCAGTTTTTAGCAAAAGAACCCACCTCCAGTGTTTTTGGTTTTTTGGGTTTATTTATTTATTTATTTATTGAGATGGAGTTTTGCTCTTGTCACCCATGCTAGAATGCAGTGGCATGATCTTGGCTCACTGCAACCTCAGCCTCCTGGGTTCAAGCCATTCTCCTGCCTCAGCTTCCTAAGTAGCACCACTATGTCTGGCTATTTGTATTTTTAGTAAAGATGGGGTTTCACCATGTTGGCCAGGCTGATCTCGAACTCCTGACTTCAGGTGATTCACCCACCTCAGCCTCCCAAAGTGCTGGGATTACAGGCATGAGCCACAGTCCCCGGCCAAGAACCACCATCCACTGTTCTAAATCCACAACTCAAAGCCACCGTGAGCCAAAGGGCCTGCACAGGTGTTCTCTGTGACTTTGCCCAGCAAGAGAGAAAAAACTGTGAAAATGAAGACAGTCTTTCTATTGTTATTTCTCCACAGTTGCTTTTTAAACTAATGCCCTGTCAGCCACATAGAGGTGACATTCAAAACTGAAGTCAGTCATAGAGAGTGATCTATATGTATATGAAGCCATTTCCCTGTTGTTTGTTAAAATGAAATCTGTAATACCCTTTCTTGGATCATTATTGCTCTTCTAAATGTGTACCCAGAGGCCATTCTGTGACGGCCACCTGCAAAATTTAGAACAAATATGTTTCTGTAGTTGTCACAATTATTCAAATGTAAGAGAAATGTACAGTTTCCTGAAAGACTCTATTCGAAGTAGTTTTGTTTTAGTATTCAAAATTCACCTTTGAATGGCCATAAAAGATACAAGTCTTGCCTTTCCCTAATGCCGAAGAGAAGTACAAAACTCTTTAATGCCTGTCATGATTAACTTTCTCTGCAGGTTGCCAGGATACCCTGGGAGTGTGTCCTTTACTGCCAGTGTTAAATGACCACGTCCACCAATACCCGAGATTTAACACGCAGAGCTAGAGATGGCATAAGAAAGATGACGCCTCTGTCATTTTGCTGCAACCTTCCTACTGATGTGACTGGCAATGTGGGACTGGAGTTCGAGGACAGTGAGATTAGTTTCAAGCACTTTTAAGAAGGATGTAAACTGTTTCTTTATAAGAGGATGTGATTGTTAACATAAATCTCAGAATAAGCGATGTAGACCCTTCCAAAAGCACAAAATTTGAAGTAACAACTAACGCTCTGGTACGAATCAGAAAACACATACTAAGAAAAAAACACTGACTTATTGTAAATGTAACTTATCCTCGTTGGGTTTCCAAAATCTGGACTAGAACTTGGGAAGAAGTGAGAATTAAGTCCCTTCCGGTTCTGGTACCCTACTGGATGCTGAGACCTCTCTCCAACACCCCTGAGCTCTGCCTTCATCCTCTGTAAGAGAGATATTTAAATTTTGTGTAAAAGGCATATGTTAAGAACTAGAAATAAAACAAGAAATGGCCATCTATCGTTAAAGAAATCATAGATCACAGAGATAAGCATACTATACAAACACAAATTTAATAAATGTTAAGTCAAATCTTGTTCTAGGCATTGGTATACATGAGGGAACAAAATGAAGGCCTTATAAAGCTCATAAATGAATGCAATACAGGACGAGCAATGGGAAAGGCTACAGAAGACCAGAGGATGGGCCCTTAAATGAGACTGGGGGCTGGAGATAGCCAGCCCATTTCTTCCTTTAACACACCGTACTGTGCCTGAGTGCCTCATATATATCCAAAATTCTGCCAAGTATCAGTGATACAGTGAGGAGTAGGAAAAGCCCTGTTTCTGCCTTCTGGAATTTAAATTCTAGTTGGGAATACAGGCAATTAAATAAGCAATTAAAACAAAGTACTAATCACAATTAACTTTAGCTCTCATGTAAGAAGTCATGATTATCATAATTAAATTACATAACAAAGTGCCTAGCACAGAGTAGGCACTCAAGAAATGCTTGGTATTTTTACAAACTAAACAGTTTTACTTGTATGCAGAGAGAAGTTATAAACAATAGTACACTGTAACCATTTCAGGAGCAGAGAAGGTTAACACAAGAAGTTTTGATGGATCACATAACCTTGAATTAAGTACAACGTCCTTGTTCTCCATCTCTGTGGACTCCTATTTGTCCAGCCCAGACTAATTTTTCTCTCCTAATTTCACTGTCTGGGAGAGCTCATTAAGAGATTTACCTGATCAGACTAAACGTTTCTTTCCTTAATCCATCTCATTACACTTCCAACACCCCTGGTACTGGCCTAAACATTTGAATTTCATAGCTCCATTAATGCAAATAGAATCTCATCAAGGTCTAAAGATTCCTAGGAGAGCCGCCATTGAATGTTTTCATTTGAATGCATAAGATAGCAGCATCCCCTTGCATATTTCCCTTGTTTACAGTGATTCCTTCGGCCAGAGGTGAGATCATCAGTGCTATGCAAAGCAAATGAATACATTTCAGATTCTCTAAGAGCCTGAATGAACCCAGATCCCTTTATTCAACTTCAGACACATCCAATAAAGTGTTCGTGATAAGATGAAGTAGGCATTGAGCAGCGACCTATACAGAATTATTAACATTCAAAGGCAATTGATACTTATGACAAAATGAAGAAGAACCATGAAAGAAAAAAAAAAATAAAGATAGAAGGAGAGGTCATTGTCAAAGTATGCACCAGTAAGAAACCTCTGCTGCTCTCTCAGAGGACCAAGAGAAAGCCCGCCTCCAAAGAGCAAATGTGAATTTGAATCCTTACCTCAGTTCTACCAGCTAAGAGAACTTGATGAAGTCAATAAACTGTCTTTGCCCACCTTCTCCATCTGAAAACAGGGATAATAACCTTCCCATCAGAGCTATAGTGAGGACTCAGGCAGCAGTAGACTAGAGGAATTATTTACACAATACTTGGAAAATAGATAATGTACAAAGAACCAGAGATACAACAAGAATTAATTTCTACAAAACTGTGTATACACCCTTAAACACTCACACAAACACGTACAAGGAATCGGGAAAGAGCTGATTTCTTTCTTATTCAAACTAAAATAAGAGATTTTCTAAAGGCTAAAAACAGCCAACTCATTATTTGGCTATTATGTGCTTGATATCGGAATTTAAAAAGGATAGTACAAGAGAACATAGTTAGAAATCGTTCTCATTAAGGAAAAAAGGCAATATTATATAAAAATGCCTAGAAATTATTTTCCAGAGGGTACTAAGGATGTATAATGACCAGGTAGGACTTCTCTAAAAAACGCAAAGGTGTTGCAACCTCAAAGATCAATTTTTTTTTTTTGAGACAGTCTTAGTCTGTTACCCAGGCTGGAGTGCAGTGGCACAATCTCGGCTCACTGCAACCACCACATCCTGGGGTCAAGCAATTCTCCTGCCTCAGCCTCCCAAGTAGCTGGGATTACAAGTGCATGCCACCAAGCCCAGCTAATTTTTGTATTTTTAGTAGAGAAACGGTTTCATCATGTGGGCCAGGGTGGTCTCAAACTTCTGATCTGAAGTGCTCTGCCCACCTCAGCCTCCCAAAGTGCTGGGATTGCAGGCATGAGCAAATGCACCCGGCCAGAAATCAATTTTAATAATTTAAAACAATCATTTTAATAATTAAAATAATAATAGATTTTCATAGAGCAATAAAAAATTACCATTTCAAAATAGTAAAATTGAATATTTATGATTTAAAATACACTTAGCAAGCTGGAGTACAAAGGATTTTCATAGCCTGATAAACGACAGATTACAGGAATCCAGAGCAAACATGATAACGAATGCAGAAACAAAACAAGAAACGAAAACGAATTCTCACCATTTTCATTTAACATTGTACTGAAGATTTTAGCCAGTGCAACAAGTTTAAAAATTAAGAAAAAAAAGAAATAAATCAAAGTCTCTGTTCAAACAACATATTGCAAATAGTGTGGCATCTCCAATAATTACTATATTAAAATGTTTTTATGAAAAGAAAATTGCAAAGAGAGACATCAGCAAGGCGGCTGGCTAGGGGTACATAATGTTCACCCCTACAACAAAAAAAAGAACCCTAACAACAACAACAACGAAAATAAACTACATTTCAACTAGAGTGCCTAAAGAAGACACTGGAATACAGCAAAGGATGACAGAAACCCTGTGAAGCATGGAAACTCAGGGTGGTCTCATAAAGAGAGGAGTGATATTTTCTGCCTCTGCAAAATCATATTCTCAGCCAGGATAAGCTCAGAGCCAGTAGGGACTTCTCATTGTGGGGGAAAGGTAAGCAAGGGATTCCCAGAAGTCCCCATTAGCACTACAGACTCCTGCAGGCCTTGCTACAGGAGAGTTCGCAATTCTCACAGGCCCTCAGGCTAGTTTACAGCTCTGCCTGGAGTCCACGTGGCTGCATTGCTCTAAAGAAGGAGCCCACATGAACCAATCTGCTTCAGAGTAGCACTTCATGAACCAAACTGCTTCAAAACAGCACCATCTTGAGATGAAAGGCACTAGAAGACTGCATTTAGCTCCATGGGTCATCTGGAGGCAGGGTGGGCTCTGCTGTTATTCCACCATGCTCCCACAACTGGCTGCAACACTACAAACTTGGCTACTCATAGCCTAGACCCAGCAGACCAGCCATGTCACTAGCACCCAAGCCCAAGTGGATCTCTGCAACCCAAAGAAGAGGAAATTATTCACAGCAGGGAGGCTGCCCCTGTGACCAGCACAATCACCATGTTTTGTGTACCTCCTTAGGGACTAAGGCCTCCTGCAACTGGCAGAACCACTGTGCTTTGTGCTTGCCCTCCAATTCAGGGCCTGAGGACCAGCTCATCCAGCAGCACCACAGCCAGCACAGCCGTGCCACTGGCTCCGCAAATATTTGCAGCCTAAACCACTGAGGAACTCACAGACACCATTGATGCTGATTATAGCTGAAGAAATTATGTGAAGATTACAACAATGCACCTACCTAGAATCAAAGCCAAAGTATCCCACCCGAACAACATTCTAGGACCCATCTACAGAAAAAAGTATTTCCTTAACAGAAGTTACTCCACAAAATTGGAAGAGTCAACTCTCTCATCAAGATGCAAAGATATCGGATTAGAACACAAGAAACATGACAAGGCAAAAAAGCATGACAACTTCAAAGAAAAACAAGAATTCTCCAGCTAACAGACCCTCTCAAAAAAGGAAATCTGTGAAATGCCTGAAAAGAAATGAAAAATAATGATCTTAAGAAAACGCAGTGAAATATAATACATATAAAAAGCTCGACAAAATCAGAAAAACAACTCGTGGCTTTTAATGAGAAATTCAATGAAGAGATAAATATTACAAAATAATGAACCAAACACAAATCTTGGAGCTGAAGAACTCAATGAGTGAAATTAAAAAATATAATTGAGTGTTTCAACAACAGAATAGATCAAGCAAAATGAATTTTTGAACTTGAAGACGGATCTTTTGAAATAACCCAATCTGTCAAGAAATAAGAAAAAAAGAATAACGAATAAAGTCCATGGGGCTGATGGGGCACCATAAAGTGAACAAATGTTTGCATTATGGGAACGTTAGAAAGAGAAGAGGAATGAAAAAAAGCCATATATGACTAACCCATAGTAAACATACAGATCAGAGAAAAACAGAAAGCTTTTGTTCTAAGATCTGGGACAAGACAAGGATGCTCACTATTTCCACTCAACATAGTACGAGAAGTTCTAGCCAGATAGATCAGGCCAGCGAAAGAAATAAAAGACCTCCAGATTGAAAAAGAGAAAGTCAAATTATCCCTCTTTGCAGATGACATGATCATATACATAGAAAACCCTAAGGCCTACACACACGCACACACACACACACACACACACACACACACAAATGGTTAGTATTAATTAAAAAAAAATTAGTAAAGTTGCAGGATACAAAATAAACATGCAAAAATCAGAAGTGTTTCTGTATGCCAATAGCAAGCTCTTTGAAAAAGACACCAGGAAAGCAATCCCAGTTACAATAGCTACAGATGATAAAATACTGAGAAATAAATTTAGCTGAGAAGGTAAAAGAGCTTTACAATAAAAGCTATGAAGCATTGATAAAATAAATTGAAGAAGACACAAGTATATGGAATGATATTTACATTTGTGAACTGAAAGAATTAATATTGTTTAAATGTTCACATTACACAAACCAATCTACAGAATGAGTGCAGTCCATATTAAAATATCAATGACATTCTTCACAGAAATAGAAGAAAACAATCCTAAAATGCATTTGGAACCACAAATGTTCCTGAAAGCCAAAGCACTCTTTAGCAAAAAGAACAAAGCTGGAAGCATCACATTGCCTGACTTCAAAATTTACTACGAAGATGTAGTAAATGAAAGAACATGTGTATTAGCATAAAAGTAGACACATAGGCCAATGGTGCAGAATAAAAACCCAGAAATAAATCCATGCACTTACAACCATTTGTTTTTTACACAGGCATCAAGAACACGTATTGAGGAAAAAGAAATAGTCTCTGCAATAAGGGTGCTGGAAAACCTATATATTCATATGAAAAAAAAAAAAAAAAAAAAAAAAACTAGACACCTTTCACTATCTACAAAAAATGAATTCAACATTGATTAAAATGTAAATGTAAGCCTCGAAATTATAAAATTACTAAAAGAAAACATAGGGAAGGCTGGGCGCAGTGTCTCACACTTGCAATCACACCTGCAATCACTCACTTTGGAAAGTCAAGGTGGGTGGATCATCTGAGGTTAGGAGTTCAAGACCAGTCTGAACAACATGGTGAAACCCCATCTCTACTAAAAATACAAAAATTAGCCAGGCGTGGTGGCACATCCCTGTAATCCCAGCTACTTGGGAGGCTGAGACAGGAGAATAACTTGAATTCGGAAGGTGGAGATTGCAGTGAGCTGAGGTTGTGCCACTACACTCCTGCCTGGGTGACAGAGCAGGACTGCATCTAAAAAAATAAAATAAAAAAAAAGAAAGAAAAGAAAGAAAACAGGGGAAATGCTTCATAACATTGATCTGTGCATGAACCATTTGGACAGGAACTCAAAAGTACAAGCAACAAAAGCAAAAATAGACAGATGGATTACAACAAACTAAAAAGCTTTTTTACAATAAAGGAAGTAACAAAGTGAAAAGACATCCTACAGCATAGGAGGAAATATTTGCAAACAGTGCATCTGACAAGGGGTCGATATCCAGAATAATAAGGCACTCATACAATGCAATAGCAAAAACGCAATAATCCAATTAAAAAATGGGCAAAGGACTGAAATAGAGTTTTCTCAACACATGCCATACAAAGAGGAGGAGGCAGAGTAAGAGGACTTGATAGAAGCCTCCACCAATCATCCTCACCACAAAAACACCAAATCTGACAACTATCTACACACAATAAAGCACCTTCATAAGAACTAAAACCAGGTGAGCAATCACAGAACCCGGTTTTAATTTATCAATGAAAGAGGCA
Organism: Pithecia hirsuta; assembly: GCA_963573645.1. NCBI lineage: Eukaryota > Metazoa > Chordata > Mammalia > Primates > Pitheciidae > Pithecia > Pithecia hirsuta. The sequence continues at coordinate 11,937 of CAUYLZ010086533.1, forward strand.
CTGACGAGGGTGGGAAACACAGCCTTGCACTGCTGGCCCCACCCCTTTCTCATGCCCCAGCAGTGACTACATGCTGCATAGAGAGAATCTGTGAAATTGGGGTAGGGAGAGTGCAGCAATTGTGTGACATTGCATTAGAATGCAGTGCTGCAAACATCAGGCAAAACATGGCCAACACCCATGGAGGAAGCATTTAGACCAGCCTTAGCTAGAGGAGAATCACCTATCCCAGTGGTTGGAACCTGAGTTTCAGCAAGCCTTGCCACTGTGGGCTAATGTACTTCGGGGTCCTAAATAAACATGAAAGGCAGTCTAAGCCAAAAGGACTGCAAATCCTAGGCAAGTGCTGGTGCTGTGCTGAACTCGCAACCAGTGGACATGGGGAGCACATGACCTAGTGAAACACCAACCAGGGTGGCTAAGGGAGTGACTTCCCCCAACCCCAACCAATACATCTCACTGCTGCAAAAGAGGCTCATTCCTTCTGATTCAGGGGAGGAAAGGAGAAAGAAAAGAATACTTTGTTTTGCAAAGTGGATACTAGATCAGCCATAGTAGAATAGGGTACCAGGCAGATTCATGGAGCCCCTATCCTAGGCTCTAGCTCTCAGATGTCATTTCTTTTTTTATTATTATTATACTTTAAGTTCTGGGGTACATGTGCAGAACATGCAGGTTTGTTACATAGGTATACACAGGCCATGGTGCTCTGCTGCATCCATCAACCCATCATTTACATTAGATATTTCTCCTAATGTTATCTCTCCCCTATCCCCCGACCCCCTTCTATTCCTCCCCTACTCCACAACCCCCCGACAGGTCCCGGTGTATGATGTTCTCCTCCCTGTGTCCATGTGTTCTCATTGTTCAACACCCACTTATGAGTGAGAACATGCAGTGTTTGGTTTTCTGTTCTTGTGTCAGTTTGCTGAGAATGATGGTTTCCAGTTTTATCCATGTCCCTGCATAGGACATGAACTCATCCTTTTTTATGGCTGCATAGTATTCCATGGTGCATATGTGCCGCATTTGACACACTCTGGGCTGGAAGGGAAATTGCTGCCTTGAAGGGAAGGACTTAGCATTGGTGGATTTATCACCTGCCGACTAAAGAGCCTTTGGGTCTTCAGTAATCCACAGCAGTATCCAGGTAGTACATGCCATGGCCTTCGGTGAAACTCTGAGACATGCTGGCTTGAGTTGTGACCCAGGATATTCACAAATGTGATGGCTATGAGGAGAGATCCCTTCTACTTGAAAAAAGAAGAGAGAAAATAAAGGGGACTTTGGCAGCTTAGGTACCAGCTCAGCCACAGTGGAGAAGAGTACCTGGCAGGCTCTTAGGGTCCTCAACTCCAATTCCAGGCCTTGGCTCTTGGGCAGCATTTCTGGACCTACTCTGGGCCAGAGGGGAGCCCACGTTCCTGAACAATAAAATCCAGGCCTGGCAGCATTCACCATAAGCTAACTGAAGAGACTCAGCCTTAAGTGAACAGCAGCGGTAGTTTGGCAGTACTGTTCCTAGGCCTGTGGTGCTGGTGGCCATGGGGAGAGGCTCCTCTGCCTGTGTGAAGGGGAGGGAAGAGTGGGAAGGACCGTGTCTCATGGTTTGAGTGCCAATTCAGCCTTGAACAATCTAGATTATAAGGTTTCTAAGGTAGATTTCTAAGGTTTTTGACTCTAGTACCTGGCTCCCAGTGGCATCTCCTAACCCACCTGGGGCCTGGGGGAACTCACCATCCTAAACGGGAGGAAGCACACATGGCTGGCTTTACCGCCTCCTCAAGATCTTGTAGATCCCCAAGGCCTTGAGCAAACATAGGTGGTAGCCAGGTAGTGATTTAACATACCTTGAGCAAGACCCAGTGCTGTGCTGGCTCAAACCTGACCCAGTGCAATGCCAGTGATGGTGGCCACAGGGATTGTTGTGTTATCCCACCCCAAACTCCAGGTGGCTTAGCACAAAAAGAGAGACTTCATTTGTGTGGGAGAAAGTAAAGGATGAAAACAGGCAGAGACTGGTAATCCAGAAAATTCTTCTGGATCTTATCCAAGACCACCAATGTGAATCTGCAAGGTTCACAGCATGACTGGGTCTTGGGTGCCCCTTAACGCAAGTATGGCTTATATCACAACACCCAAGTCCTTTCAAATACCTGCAGAGCCTCCCAGAGAAGGACAGGTGCAAATAAGCCCAGACAGTGACATCTACAATAAATACCTAATTCTTCAATACCCACACACTAACAAATATCAACCAGCATCAGTATCATCCAGGAAAACATGATCTTACCAAAAGAACTAAATAAGGTACCAGGGAGCAATACTGGAGAAAGAGAGATAGATATGTGACCTTTCAGGCAGAGAATTCAAAGTAGCTGTGCTGAGGAAACTCAAACAAGTTCAAGATAACACAGAGAAGGAGTTTTGAATTCTATCAGATAAATTTAACAAAGAGATTGGAATAATTAAAAAGAATCGAGCAGAAATTCTGGAGTTGAAGAATGCAACTGACATACTGAAGACTCTTTTGAAAACAGAGTCTTTAAAAAGCAGAGTCTTTTAAAAGCAGAATTGATTAAGCAGAAGAAAGAATTAGTGAGCTTGAAGACAGGCTATTAGAAAATAGTCAAGAGGAGACCAAAGAAAAAAGAAAGCACACCTACAAGGTCTAGAAAATAGGCTCAAAAGGGCAAATCTAAAAGGTTTTGGCCTGGAAGAGGAGGTAGAGAGAGAGATAGAGGTAGAAAGTTTATTCGAAGAGATAATAAGAAGAACTTTCCAAACCTAAAGAAAGATATCAATATCCAAGTACAAGAAGCTTATAGAACACTGAGCAGATTTAAGCCAAAGACTATCTCAAGGCATTTAATAATCAAACACTCAAAGGTCAAAGGTAAAGAAAAGATACTAAAAGCAGCCGCAGAGAAGAAACAAATAACATGCAATGGAGCTACAATATGTTTAGAAGCAGGCTTTTCGTTGAAAACCTTACAGACCAGAGGAAAGTCGCAGGACATAATTAAAGGGCTGAAGGGAAAAACTTTTATCCTGGAAGAGCATATCTGGTGAAAATATCTTTCAAACACGAAGGAGAAATGAAGACTTTTTAGGCAAACAAAAGCTGAAGAATTTCGTCAACATTGATCCTGACCTACAACAAATGTTAAAGGGAGTACTTCAATCAGAAAAGGAACTTAATGAGCTATAAGAAATCATCTGAATGTATAAAACTCACCGGTAACAGCAAGTACACAGAACAACACAGAATATGATAGCACTGTAAGTGTGGTGTGTAAACTACTATTATCTTATGTAGGAAGACAAAAAGTTGAACCACTCAAAAGTAGTAACTACAACAATTTTTAAAGACATAGACAGTAGAATAAGATATAAATAGAAAAAACAAAAAGTTGAAAGCAGTGGGTGGGATAAAAGTTGAGATATAGAGTTTTCATTATTTTTTTTGGCTTGTTTTTTAGTTTGTTTATGCAAACAGTGTTAAGTTGTTGTCAGCTTAAAATGATGGGTTATATCTTAGTATTTGCAAGGCACATGGTAATCTCAAATAAAAAACCTATAATACGTACACAAAAAGTAAGAAATTAAATCATACCATCAGAGAAAATTACCTTCCATAAGCTAGAAAGAAAGAAAAGAAGAAAGAAAAGATCTTACAGTAACCAGAAAAAAAAAAAATTTAATATGGCAAGAGTTAAGTCCTTACCTATTAATTATAACACTGAATGTAAGTGAACTAAACTCTCCATTCAAAAGACATAGACTGGCAAAATAAATTTAAAAAGCAAGACCCAATAATGTGTTATATACAAATAATACACACTTTACCTATAAAGACACATATAAACTGAAAATAAAGGAAGGGGAAATAGAAAACATTCAAATAGAAAACAAAAAAGAATAGGAGTAACTATACTTATATCAGAAAAAATATAGATTTTAAGATAAAAACTATGAAAAGAGACAAAGAAAGTCATTTATAATGATAAAGGAGTCAACTGAGCAATATAATTGTAAATATATATGTACCCAACATTGGAGCACCCAGATATATAAAGCAAATATTATTAGACCTAAAAAGAGAGATAGGCCCAAATACAATAATAGCTGGCAACTTCAATATCCCACTTTCTGCATTAGACAGATTTCCTAGACAGAAAATCAACAAAGAAACATTAGATTTAAGCCTTACTATAGACCAAATGGATCTAATAGTTACAGAACATTTCATCCAACAGCTGCAAACTAGACATTTTTCTCCTTAGCACATAGATCATTCTTCAAGATAGGCCATATGTTGGGCTCAAAAACAAGTCTTAAAACACCCCAAAAAAAAAATTGAAAAAATATGAAGTAATTTCTATGACTACAATTTAATGAAACTAGAAATCAGTAATGAGGAATTTTGAAAACTACACAAACATATGGAAATTAAATAATATGTTATTGCATAAGTACTACAGATTTTAAAAAATTCAAGAATTTCTTGAAACAAACAATAATGGAAACATAACATATCTAAATCTATGGGATTCAGCAAAAGCAGTGCTAAGAGGGAAGTTTGTAGTTATAAGTGCCTACACCAAAAAATAAGAAAAACTTCAAGTAAACAGCATAATGATGCATCTAAAAGAATTTTAAAAGCAAGAGGAAACCAAATTCAGAATTAGAAGAAAAAAATAATAAAGATCAGAGCATAAATAAAAGAAATTTAAAAAGATAAAACAATATAAAAGATCAATGAAATGAAAAGTTTAATTTTTAAAAGATAAATAAAATTGACAAATCTTAATCCAAACTAAGCAAGAGAAAGAAGACCCAAATAAATAAAATCAAGGATGAAAAATGAGACAACTGATACTGCTACTTCCCATTAGAGACTACTGTGAGCAACTACAGGTCAGCAAATTGAAAAATCCAGAAGAAACTTACGAATTCCTAGACATAGACAATCTACCAAAACTGGACCTTAAGGAAGTCCAAAATCTGAACAGAACAATAACAAGTAATGCAATTGAAGCCATAATAAAAAGTCTCCCAGCAAAGAAAAGTCCAGGATCCTGTGTCTTTACTGTTGTATTTTATCAAGCATTTAAAGAACAATTAATACCAATCCTATTCAGACTACTCAAAAAAAGGAGACAAAGGAAATACTTCCAAATTCATTCTATGAAACCAGTATTATCCTGATACCAAAATCAAAAACACATCGAAAAAAGAAAACTATAGGCCAATATCGCTGGTGAACATTTATGCAAAAATTTTCAACCAAATACTAACAAACAAAATTAAACAACACATTTAAAAGATCATTCATCATGAACAAAAGGGATTTATCGTAGGGATGCAAGGAGGATGATTCAACATACGCAAATCTATCAATATGAATGCATTTTATCAACAGAGGGAAAAACAAAATCATATAATCATTTCAATTGATGCTGAAAAAGTATTTAACAAACTTCAACATCCTGTCATTATAAACACCCTCAAATGACTGAGTATGGAAGGAACATACATGAACATAATAAAAGCCATATAAAACAGACCCACAGCTAGCATCATTCTTAAGAAAGAAAAACTGAAAGTATTTCCTCTAATTTTGGGAACATGACAAGAATGCCCATTGTCACCACTGTTATCTAACATAGTACCAGAAGTTCTAGCTAGAGGAATCGTACAGGAGAAACGTATAAGGAGGAATCAAATTGGAAAGGAAGAAGTCAAATTATTCTTTTTTGTAGATTATATAACCTTATATTTGGAAAAGTCTAAGGACTCCACCAAAAAACTACTGTAACTGATAAACAAATTCAGTATATTTACAGCATACAAAATCAATACACAAAAATAAGTAGCATTTCTATATACCAACAGCAAACAATCTGAAAATGAAATCAAAAAGTAAACCCATATAAAATACAAATAAAATTAAGAACCTAGTTATTAACTTAATCAAAGAATTGAAAGATCTCTATAATGAAAACGACCAAACATTGGTGAAATAAATTGAAGATGACCCAAAAAATGTAAAGGGATTCCATGAACATGGATTGGAAAAATCAACATTCTTAAAATGTCCAGACTACTCAAAGCAATCTACAGATTCAATGCAATCCCTATCAAAATACCAATGACATTCTTCACAGAAATTGAAAAAGCAATCTTAAAATTTACATAGAACCACAAAGACCTAGAATAGCAAAAGGTATCCTGAGCAAAAGAAACAGAACTGGGAGATTCACATTACTCGACTTTAAAGTATGTTACAGACCTATAGTAACCAAAACAGCATGGCACTGGCATAAAAACAGACACATAGACCAACAGAACAGAGAATCCAGAAACAAATCCATACATCTCCTGTGAACTCATTTTCAACAAAGGTGCCAAAACACGGTGCTGGGGAAACTGGATATTCACATGCAGAAGGATGTAGACCCCTATCTTTCACCATATACATAAATCAAATCAAAACAGATTAAAGACTTAAATCTAAGGCCTCAATCTATGAAACTACTACAAGAAATCATTGCGGAACCTCTTCAGGATATTGGGCTGGGCAAGGATTTCTTGAGTAATATCCCACAAGTACAGGCAACCAAAGCATAAAATGGACAAATGGGATCACATCAAGTTAAAAAGCTTCTGCATGGCAAAGGAAATAATCAACAGAGTGAAGAGACAACCTACAGAATGAGAGAAAATATTTGCAAACTACCCCTCTGACAAAGGATTAATAACCAAAATATATAAGGAGCCCAAACAATTTTAAATAAAAAATATATATAATAACCTGATCCAAAAATGGGCAAAAGATTTCAACAGCTGTTTCTTAAAAGAAGACATTCAAGTGCCAGACGGCATATGAAAAGGTGCTCAATATTATTGATCATCAGAGAAATGCAATCTACAATGAGACATCATCTCACTCCAGTCGAATTAGCTTTTATACAAAAGAGTAGCAATAAAAAATGCTGGTGAGGATGTGAAGAAAAGGGAACCCTCATACACTGTTGGTGGGAATGTAAATTAGTACAATCACTCTGGAGAACAGTTTAGAGGTTCCTCAAAAAACTACAAACAAAGCTACCATATGATCCAGCAATCTCATTTCTTAGATATATATTCAAAAGTAAGGAAATCAGTATATCAAAGAGTTATCTGCACTCTCATGTTTATTATAGCACTATTCACAATATCCAAGATTTGGAAACAACCTGTGTTCATCAACAGATGAATGGATAAAGAAAATGTGGCACGTATATGCAATGGAGTGCTATTCGGCCACAAAACGAAATGAGATTCTTTTATTTGCAACAACATGGATGGAATTGGAGGTCATTATGTTAAATGAAATAAGCCAGACACAGAAAGACAAACTTCACATGTTCTCACTTCTTGGTGGGAGCCAAAAATTACAAATAAACTCATGGAGATAGAGAATAGAGGGATGGTTAGCAGAGGCTGGTAAAGGTAGTGGAGGGTTGGGAGGGACATGGGGACAGTTAACAAGTACAAAAAAATAGAAAGAATGAATAAGAACTATTATTATCTTTTTTTTTTTTTTTGAGACAGTGTCTTGCTCTGTTGCCAGGCGCCAGGCTGGAGTGCAGTGGTGCGATCTCGGCTCACTGCAACCTCCACCTCCCAGGTTGAAGCAATTCTCCTGCCTCAGCCTCCCGCGTACCTGAGGCCTCCCCAGAAGCAGAGCAGATGCCAGCATTATGCTTCCTGTACAGCCTGTGAACCATGACCCAATTAAGCCTCTTTTCTCTACAAATTGCCCTGTCTCAGATATTTCTTCGTAGCAATATGAGAACAGACTAATACAACTGTTGACTTCTACTCAGAGAAATCATGGAAGTCAAAAGACAGTGGAACAACTGTTTTAAAGCCTGATACTAGCAACCAAAGGGCGATATCATGAGGGCTTAGACTGTATTTGGAATCAAACCCAAAGCAGATCTGATCTTGTAAGTAAATCAAATATTCTTTTTCTAAAGAATATAACAGTGAGGGTCTCTTACTTCTTCTGCCGGTATTACATGGTCAAGAAAAAGCTAACAAGCACTCAAAACAAAAAAAGGAAGGAGAAAATGAAACACAAATGTCTACTTTTATTTGTTTTTTAAAAAAAGGGTAGAGTTTAGGAAGATAGACGAACAAGTAAAAAAGGACAGATTAGGAATATTGATTAAAAGGAAAAGCTACACTACAGAAGGAGAGAAATGTACTGTAATCACTAATGAAAGTAAATGAGTTCTTAGTAAACTAAGGGAAAAAACTACATGCCAGCCAGAATTCTATGTGGAGAAGGGAAAAAGAGAGAGACTGATAAATGGATAGAGGGCGGATGAATGATAAAGGCAGAGGAGTGAAATGTTAGTTGAGAAAAACTGGTGCTGGATATACGGATGTGTACTGTACAATCCTTCTAACTTTTCTATATGTTTGAATTTCTTCATAACAGAATTTTTAAAATAAAACAATGATAGAAATAGAGATAGAAACTCTAGAATGTTTACACTCTGACTACCTAAATGAAAGCAGCAAGAACAAAATTGCTTTCACAGCATTGCTGAGCTTCTCTACAGGACTTCCCAGGGATTCCCTTGCCAGAGTGACTTTATTCTTAGCCCAATAAAAATAGTCTTGTCCATTCTCTCTAAGTGTGTTTTAAGCATTATGTATACCTGTGGCGTGCCTAACTTTTCAAACCGAAGACTATTTTGTTCCAGTAATTACCTCTCCATGATTCTGACCTTTTGGTGACTTAGCCCAGTCAAGGTCACCATCTGAAGCTGAGAAAAGAACCTGCCACATAGGAAGCTGCTAAGCAAATAACAAGTGAATAAGAGAGTGAGAGCAAGAATGAAGATTTAACCATTCTACCATGGAAATGAGGAGGCAAAGAAAGGATTGCAACACAGAGTTAAATATAGTGCTCAAATCATAAGAACTACACAAAACCAACTCTCTTTTTTGGCCACAGACCTCAGTAATCATAGATCCTACAGTGGAAAGAATGGTATCTCATGAACCTAAAAGGTATAATACTCTTCATTTATCTCCACCTCCCTAGGTTTACATAATTTCTCTCCTCTCTTGGTTTTACTGTTTTTCCTTGCACACTTCTGATCCTTCCCTTAGCTCTTCCTAAGAATTCTCTTCTCCTCCACATCCTCCCTAACATTTCTTACACACCCCTTGTCCACCTCCCCTCTCCCTTCTCCTCTCTCCTCTGCCTGGTACACTGTCTTCCCTCACCACCTCCTTTTAACCTCCTCTGTTGTGCATCCTCTCCTTTTCACCTTGCTTATGAAATAATAATGAGAATGACAAATTGAAAATAGTGAAGGTCTCTAAGGAATTCACAATTCCGCCGAGTACACAGATATAAGAGCAGGTTTGAAAACTGATGACCGAACCTTCATGTGAGTTTGATAGAAACCTTCTATTAACCAAACCCAGAGAAAGGGCAGGAGCCTGCAAGGTAATTTTTAATTACAGGTACTTTATCAAACTCTTCTTTTGAGATGACTCATCCTAAGCCAGAGGGAATTAAATGAACAAAGAAGGCAAAGCACAGTCACACATTAACCCTAGATTTGTTTCAGAAAAATGGGTCAGAGCTGTACATTTATAATCTGGTGCAATGCTGACCATGAATGAGTGGCTGCCCAGCCCCTGGGGCCCAAACTAAGCAAACAGAAAGTAAGGATGCACTTACTATGAAGTACGCTATGAGCCTGGTGGGAAACGTGATGTCTGCTGGATATTGCTCATGTTGTATGAGCAATTTATGTATTGCTGGACACTTATGTATTGCTGGGAATCTGGACTCTACGGAGAGTCAACTACAAACCTCAACCACAGGTTTCACTAATGTAAAATGCGTAATCCTATATCTGCAAGGATTTTTATCCTAGTCAATGTGAAATAATGGGTACTGTTTTGGGAGAGATTATTAGAAGTTAAAGGGTGGGTTAGTCTGAACCTCAGTGCTAGCCACCACTGCCACCACTACCAAGGGGGAGGTGGCAACTTGGAAGGCAATGTAGAAAAGTGGTTAAAAGCAAAGACAATAGGGAGTGGAGGAGAGCCAAGTTTAGAGAGAGTCCTGCCTTATCCTTTAGTAGCCAGATAACCTCAGGCCACCTGTTCTGTTTGTTCATTCACTTATTTTTAGCAAAATTGTACATATACATGTATAAGTGTATGAGTACATATATACGTAAGTATGTATATAGATGAATCTGTGTGTGCATGTGTGTATGTCGAATAGGTTCCTGTCCATTATCACTGAAGACCAAAGGTAAACACTTTAACTTTAAAATTCCTTTAACTGATGATGCTAATATTTATATTTTCTGGTATTGTTGCAACCAAGTTTCTGGGGTTTCTTTCAATGCATATACCGCTATTTTTTGAGGTTTCTGTCTCAGATCTCGTTATTGGATTCTACTAAACAGATGAGGACTTAAATTTCTAACATTCCACCCCAGAAACCCTAACATAGTGTACCTTCCCCTAGTCCCCCAGTACAGTTATGTCAGAAGTTGTGGTTAGTTCTGTCTTTGTTGTTCATTTCCCTATGAGTACATCATTAGTCACAGCTGAGCCATGAAATATTATTACATTTATTTTCTGGGGTCAAAGTAGCATTTTCCCTAGAGTAAGTTAATCCCCTCTGCCAACCTTCGCCTTGCCTCTTTCTTACCTTCTCTCTCAGGGAAGAAAGAAGTTTCTTAATTTTTGTGTACCTTTAAGGCATCCCCAAAATCTCACACATGAGGATAAGTCCCCTCTCAATTCACCCAAGCACATCAAATCCTCCTGGATGTGACAAAGCTACCATCCTTGGGCTTCCATCACCACTATGCTGAGGATTTCCTTTCCGTAGGGTGCCTGCTATGAAGTGAATGTTTACATCCTATATGTTGAAGATTGACCCCTCAGTGTGGCTGTATTTGAAGTAAGAAATAGTTAAAATTTGATGAGGTCATAAGAGTGAAGTTTGACCCTATAGATGCAGTGTCCATAGAAGAGGACACCAGTGACCACAAGCCAGGGGGAGAGCCCTCACCCGGAGCTGACCTTCCTTGACTTCAGTCTGAAATTTCCAGCATGGAGAACAGTGAAAATGTAAATTGTTGTGTCAGCCAGCCAGTCTAAGGTACTTTGTTACAGTAGCACCGGCAGATGAACACACCCTCCATCTATTTCTCTGGAGCCTATGCCTTCCTCACTACTGCTTACACCCCTCAATAATGTGCTGGAACACGTTGTACGGGAGCTTCTTGAGAAGAGGGGAAAGCTAAAATGTTTGAGATTTATAGACCTGGAAATATCTTTAATCTACTCCCACAGTTGGTTGAACATCAGATGGGGTATGAAATTCTAATTTTTAAGTCATTTTCCCTCAGAACATTGATGACTTTCTCATTGTTTCTAGTGCACATTTCCACTAGTTTCCCAAGCCATTCTGAAGCAGTATGGTCCCATTTCCACCTTGACTCTGTGAAAGTAACCTGTGTGTCTGTTAGTGAGGACGTTAATGTGTATGTGCCTGGTGGTTTTTACAATCATTTTGTCCCCATTATTCTGAAACTTCACTATTTGCTACTTAGTAAAGATGTATTTTTATCCACTTTGCTGAACATTCAAGCAGAGTATTCAACCTAGGCTCTCATGTATTTCAGCTTGGGAAATGTATTGAGTCATCTTTAAAATAAGCACCTTTCTATTTTCTCTGCCCTTCCTTTTTGGAACTTATTATTTGGATGTTGGATCTCCAGGACTGACACTCTTATTATTTTTATTTTTTCTTTCCTGTGTAATATCTTTGTCTTTCAGTTCTACTTTTGGAGACAAAGCTCTATCTTCAATTCTATCTTCTAATTTTTATATTTAATTTTTTGTTGTGATAAATTTTAATTTCTGGAAGTTCTGTTTTGGTTCTCCATTTTTGTTAATAACCTCCTGTTCATGTATCATAGATGACATGTATTCTCTTATCTGTCTGAGGATTTTAAATATTTGTTTAAGTTTTCCATGTCCCGCATGTTTTCTGCATACTCCAAATTAGGTTCATTTGTTTTGTTGTGTTTGCTATTTGTCTGTTTTTTAAATCTGTCTTTCTTTCAAGTTAGATGTCAAAAATATCTTGACATCTTTGGCTGTCTGCTTATATTTATATGAAAGGTTCAAAAGTTCATTCAAAGACCCTCTGTGTAGAGATAGTCCTCTTTACTCACCAAAGAAAGGCCTGACATGACCACTTTAGGAATCACCTTCCTATGCCACCATCTACAGGATTTTCTCATTGGTTGACCAATTTTTCAGAAGAGGACTTCTCCAATCTTCTCCAGTCTTCTTCCTTGTAAACCTGGGTTCTAATGTTTTTCACAGTCTGGGACCATCACATTGTTCCCTATAGATTTCCACTTGACTCTCTGTTGTCCCAGAGCAGTACTTCCCCCATCAGCCGTGCCTGGGGGCTCTTATCCAGAATTCCTCTGATTTAGCTTTTACAGCAAAAGTCCAGTGCTCTACTAAGGTTAGAGAGAGGCAGTTGCTGGGATCCTCAAGGTATGAGTAGGGTTCCAGGAGTTTAAACACCTAATATACATGATTCAGAAAATCATTTCAGCCCCACCTCTAGCCCTACTCTTTCAAGTTCTTGTTTCCTCCACAGTCCCAAACTCTGGGCTGTGAAAACGAGCTAGCTTGCCACTGGGCATCCCTCGTTACTGACTCACTTTCCAATGTCTGCAAACTGATAGGTTTGTTTCCTCTCACCCTTTACTGTCTTAAAAAAAAAAATGTTACTGCTATTGCCTTTTCACCCATACTCTTGGACCATCTGAGTATATAGCATTTACAAAGTAATTTACCATCACTGTGGTGATACTTTAGGAGGAAACCGATAAACTCATGGATTCACTCTCAGTTCTGAAAACACTTCCTAGATAGATGCGCTTAGTCAAGTTATTACTTTCCTGTAACTCTGTTTCCTTATTTCTAAAATGGAGAGTAATAATAATAACCAACTGCATAAGATTATTTTGAGGATGCAGTAGATAATACCTATGAAGAGCCTGAACAGGAAATTACGTAACCAGTAGCAATACCCAGGTCCTACATCAAGAAACTTGGGTGAGCCTTTGAGACTTGCTGGCTTCAGGTGAGACTCAGCACATTACCAGCAGTGGTGGCTATGGGGCAAAACTTTTTCTGCTTGAGAAAAGCAGAGGGACAAATAAAGGGGACTTTGTCCTACAACTTAGGTACCAGCATGGCCACGAGTGGGTAGAGCACCAAGTCGGCTTTTAGGGTCCTTGATTCCATGACTTGGCTCTTGGATGGCATTTCTGGAGCTGCCCTAGACCAGAGGGGAGCCCAGTCCCCTGAAGGGGGGTCCCAGGCCAGGCAGCATTCACCACAAGCTGACTTAAGAGCCTTTGGGCCATAAGGGAACATCAGTGGTAGTTTGGCAGGACTTCTCGTGGCCTAGGATGGTGGTGGCTATGGGATGAGGCTTCCTCTGCCTTTGGAAAGGGGAGGAAAGAGTGGGAAGAACTGCATCTTATGGTTTGAATGCCAGCTTAGCTGCATTACAATAGAATACCAAGTAGACTTCTAAGATTTTTGACTCTAGTCCCTGACTCCTAGATGGCACCTCAGGACCCAGAGCCTGGAGGACCTCACTGTCCTGAAAGGGGGGACACAGGTCTGGATGGCTTTGCCGCCAGCTGATTGTAGAGCCCCAGGGCCTTGAGTAAGCATAGGCAGTAGCCAGGGAGTGGTTACAGCAAGGTTTGGACAAGACCCAGTGCTGGCTTCAGGTCTGTCCCAGCACAGTCATAGCAGTGGTGGCCACGGGTGTGCTTGTGTCACTAAAGCCCCAGGTTTAGGTGGCTCAGAGAAGAGAGAGAGAAACTCTATTTGTTTGGGAGAAAGTAAGGGACGAGAACAAGAGTCTCTGCCAGGTAACCCAGAGAATTCTCCAAGATCTTGTTGAAGACCATTAAGGTCTCTACACGTCTACAAGAACCACAGTGTTACTGGGTGTGGGTTGCCCCCTAAAGCAGATAGAGCTTAGGTCACAACACTTAAGTTCTTTCAAATATCTCGAAAACCTCCCAAGAAGAACAGGTACAAAAAGGCCCAGACTGTGAAGACTATAACAAATACCTAACTCTTCAATGCCCAGACACCGAAGAACATCTACTGGGATCAACAACATCCAGGAAAACGTGACCTCAATACAAAAATTATATAAGGCACCAGGGACCAATCCTGAAGAAACAGAGACATGTTACCTTTCAGACAGAGAATTCAAAATAGCTGTGTTAAGGAAACACGAAAGAAATTCAAGATAACACAGAGAAGGAATTCAGAATTCTCTGAGATACATTTAACAAAGAGATTGAAATAATTAAAAAGAATAAAGCAGAAATTCTGGAGGTGAAGAAGGCAATTGGCATACTAAAGAATGCATCAGATTCCTTTACTAGCAGAATTGATTAATAGAAGAGAGAATTAATGACCTTGAAGATAGGCCATTTGAATATACACAGTAAAGAGACAAAAGAAAAAAAGAATTAAAAATAAGGAAGCATGCCTACAGGATCTATAAAATAGTCACAAAATGGCAAATTTAAGAGTGATTGGCCTCAAAGAGGAGACACAGAAAGAGATAGGGTGGAAAGTTTATTGAAAAAGATAACAGAGACATTCCTAAACCTAGAGGAAGACATCAACATCCAAGCACAAGAAGTATAAAACACCAAACAGAGTTAAGCCAAAGAAGAATACGTCGAGACGTTTAATAATTGAAATCCCAAAGGTCGAGGATAAAGAAAGGCTCGTAAAAGCAGCAAGAGAAAGAAAACAAACAACGTCCAATGGAGCTCCAATATTTCTGGCAGCAGACTTTTCAGTGGAAACCTTACAAGTCAGGAGAATAAGGCATGACATATTTAAAGTGCTGAAGGAAGAAGCTTTTACCCTAGAATATTATAGTACATCTGGCAAAAATATATCCTTCAAACATGAAGGAGAAATGAAGACTCTTCCAGACAAACAAAAACAGGAATTTCATCAACACCGGGACTGTCCTACAAGAAATGCTAAAGGGAGTACTTCAATCAGAAAGAAAAGGATGTTAATGAGCAATAAGAAATCATCTGAACATATAAAAACCATGGATAATAGTAAGTACACGGAAAAACACAGAATACGATAATGCTGTAACTGTGGTATGTAACTCTTATCCTAAGCAGAAAGACTAAATGATGAACGAGTCAAAAATAATAACTGCAATTTTCAAGACATAGTGCAATGAGATATAAATAGAAA
The DNA here is from genome assembly GCA_963573645.1 of Pithecia hirsuta. NCBI lineage: Eukaryota > Metazoa > Chordata > Mammalia > Primates > Pitheciidae > Pithecia > Pithecia hirsuta. Next base: position 27,324 of record CAUYLZ010086533.1, read on the forward strand.
AACAAAGCAAGTAGTTAAAAATCAGGAATACAAAGTAAAGATATAGAGTTTTTATTAGTTTTCTTTTTGCTTGCTTGTTTGTGCAAACAGTGTTAAAATAATGAGTTATAAAACAGTATGTGCAAACCACATGGTAACCTCAAACCAAAAAACATATAATGTATACATAAAAGATAAAAAGCAAGAAACTAAATCATAGCACCAGAGAAAATCACCTTCACTAAAGGAACACAGAAAGAAAATAGTAAAGAAAGAAAACACCACAAGACAACATCAAGCAAACAATAAAATGGCAGGAGTAAGTCCTTACTTATCAATAACATTGAATATATATTCATTAAACTCTCCATTCAAAAGACATACACTGGCTGAATGGATGAAAAAACAAGACCCATTTACCTGTTGCCTACAAGAAATATGCTTAACCCATAAAGAAACACATAGACTGAAAATAAAAGGATAGAAAAAAAAAAATGTCATGCCTAAGGAAACCAAAAGAGATCAAGAGTAACTATACTTACATTCAACAAAATGTATTTCAAGACAAAAAACTAAAAGCAAAAAAGAAGGTCACCATATAATGATAAAGGGGTCCACTGAACAAGAGGATATAACAATTTTAAACATATATGCACCCAAAACTACAGCACCAGATATATAAAACAAATATTATTAAAGCTAAAGAGAGAGTTAAGCCCCAATACGATAATAGTTGGAGACTTCGACACCCCACTTTCAACATTAGGCAGATCTTCCCGACAGAAAATCAACAAAGAAACATCAGATTTAATCTGCACTATAGAACAAATAGATCTAGTAGAGAGTTACAGAACATTTCATCCAATAGCTGCAAACTATACATTTTCCTTTTAAGCACATGGATCATTCTCAAGGATAGGCCATATGTTAGGCTCAAAAGCAAGTCTTAAAACATAAAAATATTGAAATAATATCAAGCATCTTCTCTGACCACAATGGAATGAAACCAGTAATTAATAATAAGAGGAATTTTGGAAATAATACAAACACATGGAAATGAAACAATATGCTTCTGGGCCAGGCACAGTGGCTCATGCCTGTAATCCCAGCACTTTGGGAGGCTGAGATAGGCAGATCACCTGTTGTCGGGAGTTCAAGACCAGCCTGGCCAACATGGTGAAACCTTGTTTCTACTAAATTACAAAAATTAGTCAGATATAGTGACACATGTCTGTAATCCCAGCTATTCAGGAGGCTGAGGTATGAGAATCGCTTGAACCCAGCAGGCAGAGATTGCAGTGAGCTGAGATGGCACCACTGCACTCCAGCCTGGGTGACAGAGTAAGACTTTGTTTCAAAAACTATGTATATATGCTCCTGAATGACAAAATTAAGAAGGAAATTCAAAATTTTCTTGAAACATTTAATAATGGAAATATAGCAAACAACTATGGAATAAGGCAAAAGCAATATTAAGAGAGAAGCTTGTAGCTATAAGTGCCTACATCAAAAAAGAAAAAAAAACTCAAATAAGCAATCTAATGATGCATCTTAAAGAACTAGACAAGCAAGAGCAAACCAAAACCTAAAATTAGTAGAAAAAAATGAAATAATAAAGATTAGAGCCAAAATAAATAAAAATGAAATAATAAAGATTGGAGCAGAAATAAATAAAAATGAAATGATAACACAAAACAAAGAGAAAACAAAATGTTGCTTCTTTGAAAAGTTAAACAAAATTAGCCAGACTAAGAAAAAAAGAAAAAATACAAATAAATAAAATCAGAAATGAAAAAAGAGACTTTACAGCTAATACTGCAGAAATTCAAAGGATGATTAGTGGCTACCATGAGCAACTACATGCCAATATATTGGAAAAATCTAGAAGAAACTGACAAATTCCTAGGCACATACAACCTACCAAGACCTAACAAAGAAGAAATCCAGAACATGAACAGACCAATAATTAGTAAGGAGATTAAAGCTGTAATAAAATGTCTGCCTCTAAAGAAAAGCCTGGAACCCTATGGTTTCACTGTTAAATTCCACCAAACATTTAAACAAGAACTAATACCAATCCTACCCAAACTATTTCAAAAAAACAGAAGAGGAGAGAATACTTCCAAACTCATTCTATGAGGCTTGTTACCCAAACCAGAAAAAGATATATCAAAAAAAGAAAACTCTAGGCCAATATCTTAGATGAATATGGATGCAAAAATCCTCAACAAAATACTAGCAAACTGAATTCAACAATACATTAGAAAGATAATTCATCATAACCAAGTGGGATTTATCCCTTGGATACAAGCATGGTTCAACATATGCAAATCAATCAATGTGATACATTATATCAACAGAATGAAGGATAGAAACTATATAATTATATTCATTTAAGTGGAAAAAGCATTTGATAGACTTTGATATACCTTCATGATAAAAACCCTCAAAAAAAAATCTAGAAGGAACATACCTCAATAAAAGCCATATACAACAGACCCACAGCTAGTATCATATTGAATGGGGTAAAACCAAAAGTCTTTCCTCTAAGATCTGGAACATGACAGAATGTCTGCTGTCACCACTGTTATTCAAGATAGTACTGGAAGTCCTGCTAGAGCAATCATAAAAGAGAAAGAAGTAAGGATATTCTAACTGGAAAGGAAGAGGCAAATTATTCTTGTTTGCAGATGATATAATCTTACATATTGAACAATATAAAGACTCCACAAGAAAACTATTAGAACTGATAAATTCAGTACAGTTGCAAGATATAAAATCAATAAACAACAATTGGTAGTATTTATACGCCAGCAGTGAGCAATGTGAAAAAGAAACAAAAAAGTAATCTCACTTAAAATAGCCACACATAAGATTAAATACCTAGGAATTAACCAAACAAGTGAAAAATCTCTATAATGAAAATGTAAAATACTGATGAAAGAAACTGAAGAGGACACCAAAAATGGAAAAATATTCCATGGTCATGGATTGGAAGAATCAATATTGTTAAAATGTACACATTACCCAAACCAATCTACAGATTCAATGCAATCTCTTTTAAAATTCCAGGGACTTTTTTCACAGAAATAGAAAAAACAATCTTAAAGTTTATATGGAATCAGAAAAGGCCCAGAATAGTCAAAGCCATCCTAAGCAAAAAGAACAAAATTGGAGGAATCACATTACCTGACTTCAAATTATACTACAGAGCTATAGTAACCAAAACACCAAGGTACTGGTATAAGACAGACACATAGACCAATGGAACAGAATAGAGAACCCGGAAACAAGTCCACATACCTACAGTGACTTATTTTCAACAAAGGTACCAAGAACATACCCTGGGGAAAAGACTGTCTCTTCAATAAATGGTGCTTGGAAAACTGGATATCCATAGGCCGAGGAATGTAGACCCTTATCTCTCATCACATACAAAAATCAAACCAACATAGATTAAAGACTTAAATTTAAGGCCTCAAACTATAAAACTACTATAAAACATTGGGGAAATCTCCAGGACATTTGTCTGGGCAAAAAATTCTTGAGCAATACCCACAAGCACAAGCAACCAAATCAAAAATGGAGACGTGATATCACATCAAGTTAAAAATCTTCTGTACAGCAAAAGAAACAATCAACAAAGCCAGGAGAAAACCCACAGAATGGGAGAAATATTTGCAAACTACCCATCTGACAAAGGATGAATAACCAGAATATATAAGGAGCTCAAACAACTCTAAATGAAAAAAAAAATCTAATAATCTGATCCAAAAATGGGCAAAAGATTTGAATAGATATTCCTTAAAAAAAAGACATACAAATGGCAGACAAGAATATGAAAAGGTACTCAATATCATTGATCATCAAAGAATGTAAATCAAAACTACAGTGAGATATCATCTCATCCTATTAAAATGGCTTACTTCCAAAAGACAGGGAATAACAAATGCTGACGAGGATGAGGAGAAAAGGAAATTCTGATACAGGGTTGGTGGAAATGTAAATGAGTAAACTCACTATGGAGAACAAGTTGGAGGTTCCTCAAAAAACTACAGATACAGCTACTGTATGATCCAGCAATCCCATTGCTGGATATATAGCCCAAAGAAAGGAAAGCAGTAAATCAAAGAGACATCTGCACTCCTATGTTTGTTGCAGCACTGTTTACAATAGCCAAGATTTGGAAGCAACCTACGTGTTCATCAACAGATGAATGGATAAAGAAAATGTGGCACACATACACAATGGAGCATTGTTTAGCCATAAAAATGAATGAGATCCTGTCATTTGCAACAATGTGGATGGAACTGGAGAGAACGTTATGTTAAGTTAAATCAGCTGAGCACAAAAAGACAAACATCACATGTTCTCACTTATTTGTGAGCTCTAAAAATAAAAACAAACTCATGAACAAAGAGAGTAGAAGGATGGTAACCAGAGGCTGGGCAGGGTAGTTGTGGGGGCTCTGGTGGGCAACGTGAGGATGGTTAATGGGTACAGAAAAAATAGTTAAAGAATGAATAAGACCTATTGTTTGATAGCACAACAGGGTGACTATAGACAATAATAACTTAATTGTATATTAATAAATAACTTAAAGAGTGTAATTGGATTGTTTGTAACCCAAAGAATAAATGCTTAAGGGAAGTAAACCTCATTCTCCATGAAGGGCTTATTTCAAATTGCCTGCCAGTATCAAAACATCTCATGTACCCAATAAATACATACAACTACTTTGTACCCACAACAATTTAAAATAACAGTAAAATTTTTTAAAAGAGCATGATTTTGATGGCACACAACCTGAGTCCAAATCTCGTTTTCATTATTTACTAGCAAGGTGAATGTATGTAAGTGAATTACTAGTTAATGCCTTCACTTCTTCAGGTGTGAAACAGAGAACACAATAGCTCCTACCTCAGTGATTACTTGTGAGGGTTGCATGGGATAATCTGCAAAGTACTTAGAACTTAGCAAGCTCTCAATGAAAATTAAGCTATAGTGTCATTTTATTTTAGTGATCATGAATATTTTTCTAAAAGCTTCTATAGTTTTCACTGAAAACTCAAGTTTTCTTGTTTGTCGTCTCTAGAAAGTTCATATCATGTCAGAAGCAGAGCTGTAGGAAGATAACTCAGGTGGTTTCAGAGGAAATACAGCATTTCCAGGAGATGAGATATTTTCATCTGCAAATGTGCTAAACAATAGTCAATGGTGTTGATAGAAGAACCTGACAGTGATAAATGTGAATCGTCCCATTGTAACCATTGCATTGAACGAAATTTTGGCAGCGGTGGTGGGACCTGGGAACTTTTTCCAAGTTTTTCTTTATCATAAGAGTAAGTTTAGAAAGTTGGACAAGCAGGTAGGTAATTGCATGAATAAATAAGATTCCCAAAGATCCTTAGACTCAGAGACACCAAGATAATCCATGAGCATAACTGAAAAATGAGGCAAAGGGATGCAGGAAGAAGACATGGAGAAGACATGGCACAATAACAAAAGTGCAGAAAACATCCAATTACAAAAGTGGTTGTCAAAGTTTGTTCCCAGATCACAGTGTTGTCAGAGCTGCTCAGAAGTATCCCTCCCCATAGGATGCTATAGCAACAACCTTGTCACATAAAGTCATCATCACTCAGTTAACCAATTTTAAGTTTTTGTTGCGGTTTGTTTTTTGATTTTTTTTGGAGGGGGAGGTTGTTTTGTTTCGTTTTGTTTTGTTTTGAAATAGAGTCTTTCTCTGTCACCCAGGCTGGAGTGCAGTGGCACTATCTCGGCTCACTGCAACCTCCGCCTCCCGGGTTCAAGCGATTCTCCTGCCTCAGTTTCCCAAACAGCTGGGATTACAGGTGTATACCACCATGCCCAGCTAATTTTTATACTTTTGGTAGAGACGGGGGTTTCACCATGTTGAAACCAGACTGGTGCTGAACTCCTGACCTCAAGTGATCCCACCTGCCTTGGCCTCCCAAAATGCTGGGATTACAGGCATGAGCCATTGCACCTGGCCAGTGTAGGTATTTCCTCCACTAAAATATTAAAACTTTTTGTACCTATTCCTGCCTTTAGAGCCTTTCCCTCCTGAGTTTTGCAGCAGTTTGGCTCTGAGACCAGCTCTTCCTCCTGCAGCCCAGGGCTAGAATCTTGGTAATGACTTAATTTCCAGTTCCCGTTAGTTTCCATTGCACCCAAGTGGTGAACCCTGCCTTATGCAAGCATCTCTTAGCTAACTTGGTCATATTTTAAGCCAATGGCTTTCCATTTTAATGCTTTTCCTTATTTCTTACTATAAAAATAATACATTGTCATTGATGAAAACCTGCAAAATACAGAGAAACACAAAAAAGACAATTTTAGAATCACCTCCAGGGAGAGCTACAGTAAATATTATCTCATTTTCCTGTAATTTTCTGTATATTTTTACAAAAATGAGATCATGTAGTGTAAACATGCCATGTAATAAACATTTTTTTCTGTTCTCACTCTTCTGCCACAGAGCTTCATGGTAGACTATTATGAATTCTAACTTTTGCATATGTGCAAGATGTACTTAATGGATCCTTCTATGTGAGAATTTATATGTTTCAGATATTTTACCGTTACAGATCATCCTAAAAATATTCCTTTATCTCCTTTAATGTATCCAACATTCTCTGCCACAGTACTTTAAAAAGAGAGTCAACATTCCTCTGCTTTGGAAGGCGGAGAATTGTATTAGGAATATTTTTCTATAAAATAATTTGGGAAAGTTGTTATTATAAATGAATAATGTTTTTAAAGATGTTGGAATTAGGGTAAGTGTCAGTTTGTTTCGTGCTGCTATAACAGAATAGCATAGATTGATTAACTAATAATTACAGATATTTATTTGGCTTATGGTTCTGAGGGTGGAAAGTCCACAATCAAGGGGCCCGATCTAGCGAGGGCCTTCCTGCTGCATCACAAACATGACAAAAAGCATCATATGGTGAGAAAGAGAAAGGGCTGAACCCATTCTTTTATAAGGAGCCCACTCCCTCAATAATGGCGTTAATCCATTCATGATGGCAAAGCCGTCGTGACTCAATCACCTCTTAAAAGTCCCACCTCTCAACACTGTTGCATTGGGGATTAAGTTTCAAACATACGAACTTTGAGAGACTCATTCAAACCATAGCAGCAAGCTTTATTCATTTACTTCTATATCTCTCAAATCAACTGTCTCATTCCTCCAAAATGTCAAGGAATGTGAGAAACATTTTAGAATAGCCAATGCAGATGAAACTAGTGACAGCTAATAGATAACTTTTCTTTCCTTCTGCCCTGGCTATTGCTTGTACCATTCAGAAAAAGCCAGGGAACAAGAGAGGGTCAATATAGACAGAAGAACACACAGACAGCTGGAGGGGAAAGGTAGTTTATTCCAACTTCCCTCACTATTCATAGAATGAGACTGAGGTTCAAAGAGAGAAAGTGACTTCCCCAAGATCAACAGGGAATCCCAGCAGGAACAAGAGCCTCAGATGCTAGTGTCCTGAACAAAATCTTTCCTTCTCTAAAATGCTGGCTTTGTCAAAGCCACGTCCACCGCTCACTGCCCAGAAGGACCATCAGCATGAGTTGTTCATGAAGTGAAGTTTATTAGACCTACAGCAGCGGGGAAGAATACCAGCTTGCGTGAGTCTTAGAGGTGTCTTGGAAGAAAACAGTCAGAAAAGGGATTTTGACAGGGTCTGGGAGACTGGCCTCCAGGGGTCTTTCAAGGTGGGGGACAGATTGTAAATGGGTGCTGTTCATGATTTAGGATTGGGGAACACAGTAAGGCGAGCATTTTAACCCCTTCTTAATAAGTAAACCACTGCTGGATAAGTAAACCGTTTGCCAACTAGACTTGAGAAAATAGCTATTGTCCAGATGAACAAATTCTTTCCCCGTAGAAACTGGTTTACAGGAAGTTCCTAAGGCAAACATTGAATGATTGGTTGGTTTATAGACCGATGTTCTTGGGAAAGAATTTCCTGTTATAAATAGTTATGGGGTGATGTCACACAGGGTGGTCTTGGTCCCCAGTCCTGAGATTTCAGGTATGTGAATGCAGGGATTCCCGTTCTCAGCCACTTCCTGAAGGACTCGGCAGTGGGGATACAGCCTGGCCACGTGGCCACCTGAGGAAAGGGGGCTACCTCTGACTGAGGGGTCTGGCCTGGATAACTGAGGAATGGTCACAAAACACGGTGTCATAAGAACCTGGTGAAGTTTCAGCTACCTACAGCAACTCCTGCTGAATCAAAGAAATAGAAGCATAGAAAGCATGGGAATCCTCCTGCTCCGAGCTGAGCTGCCCTTTAGCAATTCTTCAGATCTGGAGCAGTCATGTCCTGGCCATACTTCATCTAACCTCTTTAATCCAACCTCCATTAATTTAAAAAAATTGATTAAGTGTCCACTAAATGCCAAGGAACAAGCTAAGCATTAAGATGTATCTTAGAGGGTGTGCGATCTAGTGAAGGATACATCACAGTATAAAAAAAGCTCCATTTAATGGAGTAAAGTGGTTAGAAAAAGTCTCACAAAGATGACAATCACACTGGGTCATAAAGGATGATGGATTCTGCAAGTGACGACAGGAGGGAAGGGCATTTCACCAGAAGCATATGCAAGTGATCTTGAGAAATGGCGTCTTGTGAGGACACGGGAGAGCACAGGTTCCGTGGCCAGGAGCAGAGCAAGAGGTGATGGGAAAGGCAGGGAGGGAGTGTATCTTTGAAAGACTTTCATGCAACTCTAAGGAACTGACTCCTTACAGAGATGTGAGATAGTGAAGATTCCCCCAAGAAGATTTGATATTAGTTTTATCTAGATATTTCTGGCACCTTGGTGGAGGACAGGTTGAAGCAGGGGACAGAGGAGGGGAAGCGTCAGATTAAGAATCACTTGAACCCGGGAGGCAGACATTGCAGTGAGCTGAGATCGCACCACTGCACTCCAGCCTGGGCAACAGAAGGAGGGAGGAAAGGTGAAAGTCCTCAACTTAATAAGGGAAGAAAAGAATTGTATGCTGAGATTACTAAGATCTACTGTTAGAATGACTATTCCATCCATGAAATTGTGAAGAAAGCACAAAAAAATTCATGCTAGTTTTGCTGTCACACCTCAAACTACAAAACTTACAGCCACAGAATGTAATACGTGCTTTGTTAAGATGCAAAAGGCATTACATTTGTAGGTAGAAGGTATGAAAAGAAACACGTTCCTACTGATAACGCATTTCACCAGAAAGCCCTGAGCATACAGGAAGACTCCGGTAAGGGATCTCCTGAAACAAGTGACACCACACCATTTACCGCAAGTAGGGGATGGCTACACAGATTCAGGGGCATGGAAGGTCAATGGGAGCCTAATGCCACATCACAATGACTGCATACTTTATCTCACCACATAGGCATTGTATCATTTCACATCTTCACAGGCGGAAAAGGGGTGTGTGTGTATAGCACAATAAGATATTTTGAGAGAGAGAGAAACCACATTCACATAACTCTTACTACTGGATTTGTTATCATTGTTCTATTTTGTTATCTGTTTTTGTTGTTAATCTCTTACTGTACCTAATTTTTTAAATTAGACTTTATCATCTGTATGTATGTATAGGGAAAAAGCATATAGAGGGTTAGGTACTATCTGCTGTTTCAGGCATCCACTAGGGCAGGGGTCCCCAACCTTTTTGGTACCAGCAACTGGTTTCGTGGTAGACAATTTTTCCACAGACCAGCAGGGGGAATGGTTCCGGGATGATTAAAATGCGTTATGCATTCATTGTGTACTATATTTCTATTACTATTACATACTCACCATAATGTAGAATCAGCGGGAACCCTGAACTTGTTTTCCTGCAACGAGACGGTCCCATCTGGGGTTGATGAGAGATGGTGACAGATCATCAGGCATTAGATTCTCATAAGGATCATGCAACCTAGATCCCTCGCATGTGCAGCTCACGGGTTGGTGCCTCTATGCCAACCAGTATGGGTCTGTGGCCTGGGGGCTGAGAACCCCTGCAGTAGGGGAATCTTAGAATGTGTCCTGAGGATAGAGGGGAACTACTGTGTATTAAAACACCAAGTCCCAACTCAGAGTAAGGGAAAGATTGACCTTTTAAAAAAGGCCCTTAGCATGGTAAGTGAAAAAATTGAGAATCAAAATAAACTGTTTCTTAAGTAATTTGTTTTCATTCTCAATGAACTAGTGGACTGTTTGTAGTTCCCTACAGAATCACTGGCCAAATTAATATTTAGGTCAACCTGACCTTGGATAAAGATGTTTCAAAAGTAGATTTCTATCTTAGCAATGTACAATGGTCCTTTGCATTTAGAGCTGGGACCCATTAGTAATTGTTGAGATTTAACTCCGGGAATGGGTTCAGTGCATTTTCGAATCAGCGTGAGATCTACTCAGCCTCCACACTCAGCAGGGTGGTGGGAAGTATTGAGAAATTTTAGAGAACCGAGGTACTTCAACACAATTAAGGCAGCTAGTCTAGGCAGCACACCTCAGGGAGAAAGTCGACGTATAATCTTGCCTTCATGTCTGCTGGCTCCTTTAATTTTGCTTCTGAATATGCAGCATGCTGTTCCCACTTTCCTCTGGTGACTGGGCTCTAATAAGTTCACCAGAGGTCATTTAAGATTGCCATCATCTTGAAAAGGTGCTGCATATTCACAAAGACACATTTGTAGATGTGTCTCTTGAGAAATCTAGAATAAGTCTGATATCTTCTACTAATTAGGAGTCTGGCCTAATCAATAGCATTGATAGGAAGCCCTATAGGATGCCCAGGTACATCAGATACTTTCAATGCTAATGGGCAGTTTCTATGCATCACAAAATGTGGAGGATCCACAGGAGAAGAGATACCCAGCCCAGATGCCTGGGGACGTATATATTCCCAGTGAAGGGGGTGATCACGTTTGTAGTATCAGACCTTCCGTTTGTGATGAAAGTGACCAGCCAAGTACAGTTAGAGTAATGGAGCTGCTGTCGTGAAACTGAGAGCTACCATATTGGAGTAAGGTGGAGGAAAGGTGATTAAACTTTTATATGACTTCTGTTCCTAGAGACTGGCCTTGATTTGTTCATAACTTCACCCTTTGCTACTTCTGGACATTATGAGATCAATGACTTCTCCTCCAGCCCATGATTAGTTCATTAAGTAAGCTAGAAGGGAGATCATCCTACTAAGCGTGGTTGGTGAGAGATTCTGAGGCTGACGTGGTGACTTTGCAGTCAGACAGGCCGAATTTCAATCCTTCCCGATTAATGAATTACTTTTAACTCAGGGAATTTTACTGACTGCATGCCAGCCACAGTCTCCTCAACTACAAAATGGGAATCCTAATACCTATTTTGCAGAGATCTCATAAAAATTGGCTGTAATGCATGTAAAGTATCTCAAAAATACTAAGTACCGTATTTGTTGTATTCGTTCTGAGCCGAACATCTTAGCTGAACAATCTGAAGAAACCAACTGATGGATACTGTTTTTTTAAATGATTTTTTAAAATCTCTTTATAACCCTCTATCTGGCACTCTCAAAAACAATGCAATGAATTTCAGTATACGTAAAAGGTTTCTTTGCAGAACACTCTGTGGTCATTTCCACACTGAGATGACTCATTTTGTCTCTGGCCAGCATGTGACACAAATCAAAGTGCAATGGATGAGTGTGCACAGCCAGGGTGGCTTCCAGGGTGCTCCGTGCTGTATACACTTTACAGAGTTGCTACCAAATGTCAGTGTGAACACAAGGGTATAACTTCCACAAGTCAGGAAAAAAATGAAACTGTAAATCAGAGACTCTAGAGTAAAATTATTGAAATTGCTGTGCCCTCAGCAGGTGGGAAATGGTCAACCATTGTGATAATAAATAGGTCCACCTGAAATCTCAGAGTAGGAAGGAGGTTTTATCTCAAAGGAAATATATTCAGTTCTGCCTCTTGGCTTTCCAAATAGCATTCTATTGGAAATGTGCAAATAAACTTTTAGAAATTAGGCATTTGATGACTGAATTTAAATCAAGATGTAGCTATAAGGTTCACATCCATTAACTTCAATTCATCTTAAGAAATCTGAATTTAGAAACCCATAGCTGCAGCCTTCTCTGGCATACAAATAATTCAAATTTACATCTTTTTTGCATAACTATAGCAGTATATATTTCCTGCCTATCACCAAGGAGAAGTCACAGAGCTACAACTGAAGGACAGTTGCCTCTAACACTGGTGGTGGAACACAAGTCAGATCACCTGACAGCCACGGAGCATTCCAAGTCGTAAAATTCACAAAGCACTTGGCATGCCTTGGCAAGTGGTATAGCTGGACCTTATGTGGCTAGTGCTCACAAGGGCAAACTCGTCCCCAGAACGTTCAATGTCTTCTCCAAGGTCACTGGAAACAGAGAACAAAGAAATGCATGCCTGTGGCAAGGTGAAGCCTGACATTTGAAATAAGAGATGGCCAGGTAAATAGTGAGATGAGATTAAAAGTCCAAGGTGGTGACAGAGCTCTTTGCAACTGAAGTTAAATTCAACAGCCTCGCTCCACAGATGGAAATGGCTGCATGTAGGAAACCTCCCCAGAGAGATGTCAGGTCTAGAACCAAGTGGATCCGACAGCAAACCGAGATGTTCCACAGCACTGACACCCCAGAACCAACATGTCCTCCTCCACACTCAACTTTCATTTGTAGTGGGGGAACAGAAAGGAAAATAGTACTGTCCTTTTAACAGTCTTAATAATGAGCTATCTGAGCAGCCATCTTAGAAATGATGTATTAATTGGGCTTAATTAATCACCCTCTGGGTTATCTACAGATGGAAGAATGGAGCTTTCTAAGGAGGTCAGAGGGTATCAGCAGTTTAGAAGTTTTGCCAAGAAAAAAAAAAATCAAAGTTTTTTTTCTTAATTACCAAAATTACTGTAATTCACAGAATAATCTGAAACAGCTGGTCATCTGTTTAGGAGACAATTTCACATCATCACAGAAAATAAATGAGTGCCAGGATCACTGCATTTCCCTACTCTTGACTGCATTAACTCACAGTTGGAACAAACGGTATCAATAATAGATTGCCATCTATGTATGAGCTACAGCCTTCCTTTGCCATTTTGTGTACTTCACAGCATGAATTGTTTTTTGTTTTTGTTTTTTTTTTTTTTTTGAGACAGTGTCTTGCTCTGTCACCAGGCTGGAAGGTGGTGGCACAATCTTGGCTCACTGCAACCTCCGCCTCCTGGGTTCAAGCGATTCTCCTGCATTAGCCTCCCGAGTAGCTAGGATTACAGGTGCGCACTGCCACGCCCAGCTAATTTTTCTATGTTTAGTAGAGACGTAGTTTCACCATGTTGGCCAGGATGGTCTCAATCTCTTGACGTCGTGATCTGCCTGCCTTGGCCTCCCAAAGTGCTGGGATTACCAGTGTGAGTCACTGTGCCCAGCCCACAGCATGAAATTTTTACAAACTTTTATCCAGCAAAATAGAAAAGTCATTTCAGAACCTTACATACGAAAATACCTAATTTTTCCTACAACTGAGAGAGAAGGCAATCAGCAATTCTCACTTTCTTTATATCAAGGTATGGACGATTTTAAAAGCTCAAATCAAGGACGAATGTGTGTTTTTGTTAAAAAAAAAAAAAAAATCGTGGATCCTGCAACTTCTGAGGCTCTCAGATACTTCTCACACCTAGAGACACGTAAGATGAGAATGCCTCTTGGACAGCAGCCATGAGTGAGAAGACAAGCCTGACACACAAAGGGGACCACTGTTTTGCTGTTCGACAGTGTTCACTTGGGGATTAGAAAACAATTACAACTGTCTTAAATTTGCATATGCCTTATAGCTTCAAGAATTGCCAAAATATACAGAAAACTAGATGCATATACAATAACAGTGGGAAACGCAATACATTTTTTGTAACTGACAGAATGAGTACAAATAAATGTAAGGGTGATACCAAATATCTGATTCATATGAGTAAAATACTGCCACTTAGGAGATCAATGAGGTCTAAAATAATGCCTGAACAAAACGCTTTGCTTATAATACTAGCAGAAAACATCAAGAAATATACCAGAAATATACCGGCAACATCACATGGGTAGTCAGCGTGACCTCAGTCCGGCTGAGATGGAGCAGTGGAATTGCAGCTACGAATATCTCACCAGGATGTACATGACGTGCAGATGTGAAGCCTGTGTCACACAGGTTCTGGAGAGGTTGCAGGAAATGGGGAAAGAGGCAGAGCAGTCAGGAACTGAGAGCTTGGCAACACAAGGGAGGATCAGGGTGATCGTAGGTGAAAATGTTTTCAGTGTGATCCCAAGGTGATGAGAACAGGACTGAAATATATCTCCAGGATACACCCGCCCAGCCCTGGCTCCTCACCTGGTCACTTCCTACATGTGGCACAGCCACCGGGGAACCACCTTCCACTCTGAGCAGAGAGGGTTTTACTGAAAATCTCTCGTTCAGGTTCTTTCAGAATGAACCAAGTGGATCCGACAGTGATCACTATGTTTATACTTGGCCCTATTAAAAAACAAACCAAAAAAATGTATATTGCAAATATTAATCCTAACTCAATGAAAAGGGCACTCTTGCCTGACTTAGGTGATCCATCCCGCTGACTGCTACATAATGAGGTCATTAGGTGGCTGCCATGAATAGCCAGCACCTAACTTACCTGTGGAGACAAAGAACTGCTTGAAATCTAAGCTTCAATAGTCATGGAAACAGCCCCAGGGTTCCCCAGAGAATCAAAGCAAGGATGGCTACAAGGTGGAATGCCCAGCCTCGGCAAATAAACACCCAGGAGGCTCTGGTCAACTTGAATTTCAGTAAAGAACAAATCATATTTAGTGTAAGTGTGACTCAAGTAGTCATGGAGCCAGGTGCAAGCACACGGTGGCATGGAGGGCATCATACACTGGTGTTTCACCTGGCCACCCTACTCCTGGGGGAAGTATTTGGAAACTAAGAACTTGCATCACCCCCCCATGCCCTGGCACCACACCAGCCCATCTGCAAATACCAGCAGCAGTGGAAGAGTCAGCATGGCCACATGTCACCTCTAGGACCCTCACCTCCCATGTCACATCTGACAGCCAACTGTTTATGTCTCTCAGCAGTGGCTGCGGCTGCCACCTCGGCTGCCCAGCATGGCACATGGCGTCTGCACCCACTCACACCCGCACACGTGTACCCACAAGCACCTACATGTACCCACATGCACCCACACACCCTTCACACCATTCACACACTCACACACCCACACCATTCACACACCCACACACACCCTCACTCTCGCACATACCCAAACTCTCTTACACACCCACACTCTCGCACACACACCCACAGGCCCACCCACACCATTCACACCATTCACATGCTCACAGACCCACACACACCATTCACATGCTTACTCACATTCACATATCCACACACCATTCACACATCCACACACATATTGTACACACCATTCACACGCAAATTCACACACCTGCACACCCACACCATTCACACACCCACACACGTACCATATACACCACTCATGCACTCTCACACACACATCCATACATTACACACACTGACACACAAACACACATGCTCATTCTCACACAATCACTATACGCATTTATACACTCACACACTATACATATTCACACATAGACTATAACACACTCATACTTTACACACATTTACTCACTAAATACAAATGCTTGCACACAAATACTGTCACATTCACACACACACTGACACAAACAACACAAACTCAGTCTCACTTTCTCTCACACACGTGATTATCTTAGCAGTGCTATGCCATGGGCGGCATAGGGCCCTCAGCCTTTTTTGAAGGCAAATAGCTGTATCATATATTGTCAAAAAGTTGTCTCATTTTTTTAACGTTCCGTCAATATACTGATGACTCTGGGGTTCACTGCGGCTTCTCTAAAGTCTTAAGAAGGAAAAAGCAACCTAGCTTGCACTGAGAAAACAGTGCGTCCTCCAACAATCCTTTATGACCCCTTTGATAACTTGCAAGAGTTGTGCCCGCCTCTGCCTGCAGCATCCCTGACCTGCAGGGACCCACAGCCTCTCCCCTGCCGCAGCTCTGAGAGCCTCTCCCCCAGCCTCTCCTTTCAAAGTCCCGCCTTACCTCCTTTCTTCCCAAGGTCCTGACTTCTTTCTTATGACTGGCCTCGAGTCTTTTGTTCAAGTAGGTGTGGTATACTCATGATCTTTTAAGAAGCCAGTTCTCTTTTTAAAGTATGCTCCCGATAAGCTAAGACTTCTTCTAGGAGAGCCTTAAAGCAAGCAGCGGGTGACGATGAAGGCTCCAACCAAGAGGTGGCTCGTTCGCTCCCTGTAGGAGCCTTCCCAGGGCCAATGGTTCGCAACTCGTCAACCCAGAAAGCAATGAGAGTTTGCAGAGAGGAGGGCAAACTTTGCAGCGGAAGCACTGGACTGAGAAGTTTGATGAGCTGACTTTTAAAGCAGAGCCTCGTTAACTAAGGATACTTTTCACTCAGCCCCTGTGCCAGCTGCTCTGAACTCCACGATCTGATTCCATCTCCTGGGGGAGCAGGGGTCCAAGTGCTAATGGACCCGACTGACTGCAGTGTGGACGTCGATCTGGCCTCCTAGGGAAGCACTTTAGAAAGGGCTTCCTGGAGATCAGGGCTTAAAATAAGCACATGGTAAAATCAGAGCCCTGGTTCCTCTGCGGTCTCCGAAAGCACGTGGCACTCAGACTCGGGGCCCCTGTGGGGCAGAGCAGCCCCTAGAACTGCCCCAGACCCAGAATCCAATCCCGAGAGAGGACTGCAGTCCTGGCATCAAGCCACCAGCAACCGGGCTGTGGACATCCTCACCGCCCCCTCAGACCCAGGGTTAAACCCAATATGATGCCTCTGGCCTGGTGAGAGATATACATGTTGCCAGAGTTTTAGAGCGTACCTGAGAGCATCCATGATAAAAAACATGAAAAGATACCCAGTTACAGTCCTCTTCATGCCAACATCCCTGGGTTTTAACAACCTGCGAAGTTAAAGTTCACACAGTTCTCTGATTTTCTCCGTATGCTTTCTTGGCCACTGTGGACACTGAGTCGCTGGTGACCTTGTGAGTCTCCTCCTCCTCTTCTCTGGTGTGGTGGTTTGCAAAGCGCAATCTCTGGACCAGGGCTTGTTAGCCATGCAAATTCTCTTCCCCATCCCAGATGTCCTGAACACGGATCTCTGGGGGTTGAGTGTAGAAATGAGTTTGGGGGCCTTCCAGGAGGTTCAGGGGTACTTCCCTAGGAGACCCACTGTTACAGGAAGACCTGTGCTCCCCACTCTCATCCCAGACCACATCCAAGGCCTCACAGAAGCACTGTGTCCCTCAATACCACTGGCCCATCCCCAGGCTAGCCCATCGTGTCCCCTCTAGAATGTGGCCCACACTGCTCCTCAGAGGCGGTTGCTGTGGGGAGAGCTCTGAGCCCTTGTGCAGATGCAGAGAAGCACCATGCTAGCTCAAGGACTTTGGGCAACTCCTTCATCTTTCTGACAGTCAGCTGTCCAATGGTGATAATAGGGCCTTCCTCGTTGGATTCACATGAAGATTCACCAAAGCAATACAAGCAAAGTGCATTGCATATAGTACAGGCTCAATAAATAATGACTATTTCCTTCCAATTAAAAGAGATACCCATCTACTCTTCTATCTTAATTGTACTATGCATCATTTAACACCTGTTGCTAATGTGATTTCCTCACTTACTGTCAAATAAAAATTTATCCAAACACTTGCTAAAAATGGTAAGGAAGACTTTATTCAGGGGGTGCACGGTGATCAGTGTATGGACCACTGCAACGCGGGCTTGCTTTTGGAGAGATCAGTGTATGGACCACTGCAACGCGGGCTTGCTCGTCTCTGACCACAGCAAGGGTGAGGGGATTTGCAGCCTAGGAGTAGGCAGTGGGTGATGATAGAAAAAGACTAAGAGGAAACAGCAGGGACAAGGGGACAAGGGGACTGTCTTTAGACCCACTCAATGGAACGTGCGCTGAGGGCAAGCCAGGGTGATGAGACACAGAGAGTGGTCAGAGCCCAAGGGTGGGGATCTATTGATTAATGACTCAGCAAGATTCTTGCTCAAGCTGGATTCCACAAGGAAAGAGGGAAACACCAGATTGGACCTCATCTAAAAGGACTCGGAAGAGCCCGATACAGTTCTGGTCAAAGAGTGCCCCTTTGTCACCGTGAACATGTTCTAACACTCCAAAGGGAAGTGATCTCTCCCACTTTTGAGCCCACTGCTGGATTTCTTAGCTCCTATGACATCCTGCTTTGGTTCATGGTCATGAGCAGGATTCTCTTATTTCAATACGGAACTGCAGTTGCTCCCCAACAGGCATAAGTACACCTTACTCATCTCTCATCCACCCCAGTACCTGCACGAAGCCCACAGGTGTCTGTAACACCTGCTGGGGTGTGACAGCTGTGTCACAAGGGGACGTCCAGGCCAACGCCTGATGCCTGCTTCCATCGCCTTCCTTCTGTCCTGCAGCAAGGAGAAGACCACACAGCTTCTCCCACGAGACTGTTTTCAGTGCCCTCCCAAGACGCGGGCGATGTCGTTTGTGGGATCCTGCAGCTCTACTGAGTACTGCAGTGCTGCAGGCTGAGTTGTATCTCCCAAAATTTGTATGCTGAAGTCCTAACCCCAGTTTTTCAGAATGGGACTGTATTTGTAGATGGGGCTTTAAAGAGATGATTACGTTAAATTGAGGTCTTTATCGTGAGTCCTAATCTGAATGGTGTCCTTATAAGAAGAGATGAAGACACAGACACACATACACACACACAAGGGAAAACCATGTGAGGACACCAGGAGAAGATGGCATCTACAAGCCCAGGAGCGAGGCTTCAGGAGGAACCAGTCCTGCCCACACCTTCATCTCGGAATTCCAGCTCCAGAACTGCATGAATGACAATGAGTTTCTGTTGTTTGAGCTTTCCAGGTGTGGTGTTTGCCATGGTGGCCCCAGGACACCAACACAAGCCTGACCAGGTACTCAGTGGTGCTCTTACTCCCACCCCTGGCCAAACACAGGAGACACAGGCCAGGAGAGAAGCTCACATCTTCCAGAGGGGACGGTGCAAGGAGAGGAGGTGGGCCTCACTGCTTTGAAAGGTGTCTATGACTCTGCTTCTTAATCTGATAAGAACGCTGAGGAGGAAGCTGAGAGCAAACCTCTCTGGAGTGCTGGCGGTTGGCTCTGTACTCCAGGACCCTGGCATGGAAGAGGGACCACCAGACTGGCCGGGGACAGCTCCCACCAGCCCTGACCAGCCTCCTCACCCTTAAGCTCCCAAGGCCCATTTGGCCTCAGGAATTCCTTCCTCCCTCCAGAGGTGAGTGCACCATCACAGAAGCTCCAGGGGTGCTGATTCCAGGTGCCAAGTGCAGAGCCATGGGGCTCCATGGAGTCCCTGAGCTGGTGAGGGCACTCCTTAGAAGTGTGCATATGAAGTGTGCCAACAAGATGTTATTTTTTCTGATATCAAATACTTCTGTGTTCGATGGGTAAAAGCACACTTCACTAGCTCAATGAGGCACTCCACATCCTTTCTACTTCCTCCAGCTCCCTGGGTCCTGCACCCTGGCTTTCTCAGCCACCTCCCTTCTCTCATCCCTGCCACTCAGAGGGGACTTCCTCAGGCCCCCTGCTGGGGAAGCCTGAGGCTGCTGGCTCCATTCCTCAGTCGTCCCTTGGCAGTGCTCACGTGACACTCCAGGCTCCAGTGCTAGCCCCAGAGAAGGAGGAACCCCTCACGGGCTCACTCTGGCTCCCAGTCAGACCCTCATGCAGCCTCGCCTTGTTCTCTCCCTGGGAGATGTCACTAAGACACCTTTTAGTGCTCACGCACCTTCCTGGACGTGCTCCTGGTGGAGGCCGGCACGCATATCGGTGCTGGGTAAAAGGGGCAGCCTACGTTCCATCACCCATCCCATGCCCTCTTCTTTAGACCTGTGTGTCTGTCTCAACCCCATCTTTCCTCCCTTCTGTTCAGGGAGGCTCTGTCACTGCTTCTTTAACTGGGTGCCTAGTGAGCCACCCTCATGTCCCCACTTGGGACAAACCTTGGCATATACCATTCCAGGAGGAGGAGACCCTCAGCTGCGAAGAAGAATGCCCTCATGTCACACCTGTGGTCTGTAGCCCCTCCCTCGGCCTGCAACCAAGTTTGGAGCGGGTAGGGAGGAGGCGATGTCACAAATGCTAAGGGAGAATACAGCTTCAGAAATCAACCTGCCAGTGAAACCCAGCCTTGTTGCTCTGGGTGCTGATAAGAAACTGAAATGAACCACAGGGCTTATGTTCAGAATCAAAAACTACCCCAAATTTACCAATATTTTAATTCATGATTTTATATTCTCAGAATGGGAGGAAAAAAACAAAGAATACATTGCATCTCTAAACTTTATTTTTATTTATTTATTTATTTATTATTTATTTATTTATTTATTTTCGAGACAGAGTCTTGCTCCATCGCCAGGCGCCAGGCTGGAGTGCAGTGGCGCAATCTCGGCTCACTGCAACCGCCGCCTGCCTGGTTCAAGCAATTCTCCTGCCTCAGCCTCCCGAGTAGCTGGGACTACATGTGCGTGCCACCACGCCCAACTAAGTTTTGTATTTTTAGTAGAGACGGGGTTTCACTATGTTGGCCAGGATGGTCTCGATCTCTTGACCTCATGATCCACCCACCTTGGCCTCCCAAAGTGCTGGGATTACAGGCGTGAGCCACTGCGCCCAGCTGCATCTCTACACTTTAACCCACTTTTTGGTCTATAAATCTTGAAAAGGTAACTACCAAGAAAGGCATAGATCCTCCTCCCAGCGCAAGGCCCTCCTTTCCTAGCCTAAGCAGTGTTTCCAGACAAGATTGGACCGTCCTGCTCTTGGGTTTCTGCATAAGAACACAGTGCCACTCGCTCTCAGATTGACCTGTCAGGCCCATTAGGACTCAGAGGTGTCTGAGCTGTCCTTCCCTCCCGCCCTTCCATGCCCCCATCCCGAGTCCTGCCTCCCGCCGCACCTGCATTCCTTGCTGCTAGCACAGGGAGGTAACCTTCCTGGAGATCAGTCTTTTCCTCCTGTGTAAAGGTGCCCGCTCCGCTGGCCGTCCTGCCCGGGTCTCCTCCACACCGTTTTTCTGGACCTCTACCCTGTGCAGGTGCAGATGCCCACATCTGTCTCCAGCAGGAGGCACTGAGCCTCCCAGGAGCTGTGTCTCCCTCACCACACGTGGGACATCAGACCCGCCAGGTGCCCAGCAAAGCGAATTCAGCGGGAAAGGATACGACGCTGCTGCGTGCAGGACAATTCACGTGGCCAGCGCTGCTGCAGGGAGAGTTTTGTTGCTGATGTTCTACAGAATTCTCAAGTCGTGAGTTTCTAGCTAGGAAGGAAAGGTTTCTGGGGCGCTCTGCGCTGGGTGGGGTAGAGATGGCAGCTCCTCCGCATGTCACCTTTGGTAGTGAAGGTGATCCTCCTGGCTCACGCAAACCCAGGTTCTGCGTCCCCGAGACACAGACCCCACCGCCCAGGGAAGACCAAAAGCCTGTCAGCCCCGGGCGACTCCCTGCCGGCCTGGGAAACAGAGCAACCCTCTCCCCACCACGGGAAGGGCGCCCTGGGCGGTTCTCCTCCGACTCGGCGCCAAGGGGAGCCCGTGACTGCCCTGGGAGCTGGGCGGAAGGCTGGACCAGAAAGGCGCTCACCGAGGTGCGCACAGCTCCCGCTCAGAACCGCGGGCGGCCCTGAGCCTCCTGCGCCTGCAAGGGAGGGGGAGGAAGGGCAGGAGTCCGAGGAGAGGTCTCCTCTGCCAGCATCGTTGCCAGGTTACTGCTGGCAGGTCTCCGTTGTCGCCTGGGTGTTGCGTTCCAGGCTTACAAATCCAGGGATTCTCTAAACAGAAGAAAAGGAAGAAATGTTTTTACAAGATTTCATTGTCATATTCTTGAGCTTTGCCGTTTAAGAAACAAGTGTCATTGGTTTTCAAATTAAGCCTAAGTTGTCTCATTAGGATTCAGCTGTGTCTGGGCATAACCACGAGGCTATTTACAGGGAGATTTTATATGCACTCACATCGCATATACACACACAGAGGAGAGAGACATATATGCATGCATATGTATCTCCGTGTGTGGGATACATACATATATGTATATACATATATGTGCATATATCAAATACACAATACATTTGCCTAAAAACAATGGGGAGTTGGACATGCAGCCTGAGAAATCCCTGGGAAAGAGCTCACAGAATAGAAAAAAGCAGAGCCCTGTGGGTATCCTGCAGTACACAGGCCTCCCGTCTAGCACACTCACGTAGGCATTTGCCCTTTGACCTACCCCATCCTCCTTCTCTGGAGTTATCTCAAACAAGCCAAGTAAGACCCAGCCTGTGCACAAAGCTGGGCATCACAGTATAGTAAGACAAACAGCTGGAGCCAATCCTCACATCCATCGCCAGGGGAATTATAAGGGGCCGTGTCCACCCCCATGCAGCCCGTGCAGTTATAAGCAGGAAGAGCACCCTCGCCATGTGCATCTGGAGTGTGGTTTTCCAGTCTGTGCTGTAAAGGAAAAGAAGAGCACAGAATGGTGTGTATGGCAGGCTGCCTTCTGTGTTAACGATGTAAATAATATACTGTGTATTATATATCACATATACTGTAATACACATGTGTACAGTTTATAAACTTAAAAACAGTATAAAGATAAACTAAAAACAAATCAAATGAACATTGTCTTTCGAGGAAGTAAAAGAACTAAGAGGGGGCTGAGAAGGAAGCCAGACTTCTGAGTGTGCCTTGTTTCAGTTTTGACTTTAGAACATGTAAATATTTTACAAACACAAACCAAAATAAACTAAATATATTTTCTAAAATCCTTAACAATTGGAAAACAGGCTGGGCACCGTGGCTCATGCTCGTAATCCCAGGGTGGATCTCCTGAGGTCGGGAGTTTGAAACCAGCCTGGCTACCATGGTGAAACCCCCTCTTTACCAAAAATACAAAAATTAGCTGGGCGTGGTGGCAGATGCCTGTAATCCCAGCTACTCAGGAAGCTGAGGCAGGAGAATCACTTGAATCTGGGAGGCAGAGGTTGCAGTGAGCCAAGATCACACCATTGCACTCCAGTCTGGGCAACAGAGTGAGACTCTGTTTAAAAAAAAAAAAAAAAATTGGAAAACAATCCAAAACAAATAGATGCTAACCTTAATTCATGTTAGTGGTACTACCATACCGAGCAGAATTATTCCAAGGGACTTGAAACGCATTATTTTGACTCTGCAACCTCAGTAGAATGTAACATAAGAGTAAGAACAACTCCACAAACAACCCTTAAACTACAGTCACCAGCTTCATAGCTGTAGTAATGGTGATATGTTTATATGTATGCTAATAAATGCATATATGTAGCAGGACCAAGTAAATAAGTAATTATATCAATTATCGTTTTTTAAAAGTTCTAATGAAAACAGGTTCAAATATAAAATCAAAGAAGTAAAGCAACATCCTTGCAATGCCAGGTTTGAATTGGAAATTATAGGAACACCCCCTGTTTTATGTTTCTCACCTACATATTTTTTAGCTTTTGGAAAGGCCTGAAAGCAATAACAATCCAGCATTCATGAGCAGCCGCTGATACCGAAATTGTCCATAAATATATTTCCCACCCACAGAGACCAGGGGCCAGGGAGAAGTGGGTAGGGCAGGAAACGTAGAAAAAGAGTCTGAGAGATTTTGTTGTACTTTCTAGCAAAGAAGTTGTCAAATACTACTGGGATCATATCCAAAGGGCTGAGATGTCATCTTGAAGGGGCTCAAAAGAAACGGCTTGAATCTTCCAAATGAATAATAATTACAACGTATTGAAATACATCGATTACATAAAAGTCATACTCAAAAAAACAAAAATCCACCAAAATACAAATATAAAAACAAACAAAAATGCTTATTTCTGATTGGAGATCGCTGGGGCATTGATTCAATATTATGCAAAGGGAATAGAGCAACTCTCTTACCTGTCTTGGACAAATTGCTTTTCATAACAAACAATCATTGAAAGAAATCATTTTATAGAAGAATCCACATCATAAATGCAGGCTGAAATTTAGAATTTGAAGGCTCACTATTTTGAAATCACTCATGATGACATGATGGGTATAAGTGGTAGCCACCCATGACCAGTTAAACTACTATGTGAAAGGGAGATGGGGAACTTTAGTTTGGATAATCACATTGACACCACCTGAACCTACTGACCTGTGTCATCATCAGCAAAATGGACAAGCAGGCCATGTGTCTGGGACACAGTGTATCCCATGTCCCTATGCTGATGGGATAGGGACACAGCCTAAGGAAGTTTTCTTGCGAAAAGAAAAAAAACATCAGTATCTAAGCCAGCCTCCAGGTCCCACTACAGATTTACAAGAAATAAAGGTTTCCAACAGGCACATGAACTGTGAAGGGTGGACCTAGTTTGGATCCTGATTCAAAAAAACCAGGCATGAAAAAAAAAGGTTTATGTGACAGTGAAAGAAAACTGAATACAGGGTGGGTGTGAAATGGTATAAGAAATTGTTATCAATATCATTAGAAGTGATCACAGCATTGAGAATAAAGCTTGTCTATTACTGAGTCCTACTAAAGTATTGATTGGTGAAATGATACACATCTGGGATGTTCTAGTAAATATAATAGGAGACATCTGAAAGAAAAACAGCAAATGGACGGTACTGACTGCAGCTGGATGTGATTGAAATTTTCTGAAATAAAAATTAAACCAAAAGAACTGATGAGGCAGCCTCCAAGGGAAACGGGCCTGTCACTGACATTCCCTCTGGCAGACATGCTGGAGTTGGAGCTGAGGCCTTCAGCTCGGGGGCTGCAGGTCAGGGTAACAGAAAAGACATCTTCCTCACCATCTCGGATATTAGAGGTTGCCCAAAGTGGGAAGATGGACAGGTTACGTTGCCATTTTAGAAATTCCTTTCGGAGTACTTAAAGCACAGAATAAAACCAGTGGCCTTAGCAGTAGATTAGGCAGGCAGACATCGGGGGCTGAACAAAACAGGCAAAAAGAGACCACAGACAGAACTTGGGGTGACGTCAGACACGTTCTGTGGTAGCATGAAGGTGGTGGTAGTACCACAGCAAGGGTGTGGGAAAACTTGCTGGGTGTTAGAGTTTTAAGCTTGTATCCCCCCAGATTGATATGTTGAGACTTGATCCCCAATGTGGTGATCTTAGGTGGGGCCTCTGGGAGGTGATTAGATGATGAAGACCTCATGATGGGACTAGTATCCTTATCCAAGAGGCCTGAGGGAGCTCATTCACCCCTTCCAATGTGAGAGGATACAGCCAAAATGTGCCATCTATGAGGGGCAGGTCCTCAGCAGACACCAAATCTGCTGTCATTTTGATCTCGGACTCCTCAGCCTCCAGAACGGTGAGCAATAAATCTCCATGGTTTGTACATCACCAATTCTAAGGTATTTTGTCATAGCAGCCCAAACCAGCTACGTTCAGACTCACTTTGATAGAAGTTTCTGAGGGAGGTGTGTATGAAGAGGTGGAGTTCACACAAAGCAGAAGACTGAAGAAGCAGAGAAATGAGGCCAAGAAAAATCTGCGGTACAGAGAGAATATTAAAACCTGTCTCACGGGGCCTGCTTTGAAATGACAAGAGAGGCACTAGGGGCCCGCATAAGGAGCCTTCTCAGAACTGAGCCTGTGTCAGGCGCTGCAGCATATGAGTCCCCAAAGCACCCTATTGGGAGAAACACGTGCCAATCTTCTCCTTCCTTTTCCCTTTTTTACTGAAGGGCAGGTTCCCAGCATCTGAGGCCCATCTGCAGATGCAGAGCCACTTCAGCTTTGAAGTGCCCCCCATAAGGAGGCTCTTGGGTTGCTTTTATCCTGCCGTGAGATTCTGCACTCCACGTGGTCATGCTTCTCTTTAGGATAGCCTGGTGCACAGGGAGCTGGGCTCATGCACGCTCAGGTCCCACCCCATTCCCCCAACACCGGCATCCTAACAACAGTGGTTCATATTACATTGTTTCATTGATACAGGCTTTATAGGATGGAACCAAGGTCCTGGCTGCCAAGAGGCCCTCCGGCAAGTATATACATGAGCCTTGCAGGGATAAACCCATTAACTTAACTGAGAGCTCCTTAACCCAAACCCGCTATGCTACCATTCCAGTAGGAGCAGCCCCTCAACCTCTGAAGGTTGACTTGACGGACAACCCTGCATATGCCTGGCTGTGAAAATTAGCTTAAAAGGGAAACCTCTGGGCCTCTACTTCAATCCCACCTGCTCCAGAGACCAAAGGCAAACCCCAGAAATGACTTATACCCTAAGATGATACGATTTTGTCATTGAGTGTCCGTAAAAACCCATGACCTAAATGTGAAACCAGAATCTGAAGGTGTTAGACCCAGGAAGGAGTTATACAATTTTAGATTAAGACAAATGCATTTACAGGAATGCATTTGCTTGATATTTCAAACTCCAAGTCTGAGCTGCAGTGGCTGGGGCGGACAGGATGCTCATTGCTTGCCAGGTTAGTGAACTAAAATTTGAACTGAAGGACAGTCATACTAAATAAGATGAGATACTAGGGATTCTTTAATGTAACGTAAAAGATGGAATCCAAGCATTTGGGAGACAGAAATGTTGGAGTATTTTTCATCATACCTGAGCATCTATTTTTCTCCAACTCTGCAGCATGAAGAAAAGCATCAGAGAGGCTTCTCAGCACCAGTGTTTCTGAGGAACAGGGATGATGATTCCCCAGAGGTCAGGGATAAAAGTGGTAGACATCCCATTTGTGGACTGTCTGGTATCAGTGGTGATTATATGTTCTCTGGGTGTCAAGCTTAGAAACTAGAGACAAGAAAGCATTGTTACTGGAATAGGCAGCAGAGCTAGGATATGACTCAAAAGGGACTGACCCTAGAGAGCACTGGGGGTGGGAGTGAGGTTTAATTGAATAGAGTTCCCAGAGCTGAAACAAGTGAGCAACCTAAGACTAAACCTCAAATCTCCCTTGAGGTACGTGGCAAGCTTGTTAAACAGAGACTGAAGTGCCCCTGGCCTTCCATCATCCTGCATCTCACTCAGTTTGTAGACTGTCTTAATTATGGTAATAACATAAACCGCCAAATTACAGTGTTTTAACAAAATAAGGGAGGGGTGAATGTTCAAATATGATCAATCCACTCTAGCATTTCTTTCTCTCTAACATTTGGGTTTCTTCGCTCAAATAACATCAAATGAGAGTGCCCGGGTTGGTGGGCAGCTCTCTCTCACGCCATAATTCAGCATTCTTCCGTCTTTTGCCTTCACCATTCTCCAGGGCCTTGTCATTTTCATCCAGCTGCCAGAAGGAGAATAAGCGCATAGTGTAGGCATCATGCTTCTTGGAATCCTTGGCTTGGGATTACTACACAGCATGAGTCAAAATAGCCGCGTGGCCCAAAGATATATTCCCTTGCTGGCCATCCACTTCCTAGTTAGCAGTATAATGAATGCAAGGGGCCAAAAAGTATTTGTCAACAGCTCTCTAACTCTGTTAGAGAGGCCCAGAGCCCCATAGAAGAGAGGCCTGGCAAGGCTGAGGAAGTATGTGGAGTTCTTCCTGTCCGACAGGTATTACAAATATTCTCCCAAGCCTTTCCCAAAGGAATCCCACCTATTTTCCAAAGTTTCTAAGTGCTGTGAGGAGGGAAATAAACAGACTAATGAGGGATTGTTAGAAACTGGCTCTGAACTGATACAACCATTAGGGACCTATAACCCTGTGGTTCATCCAATAGACCAGGGCTTTCTGTGTTTCTTATGTTGACCTTTTTCATCATGAAAGGGATAGCAATTGCTGTTCCCCTCACAACCAAGAAATATGGGTCTAACTATCAGGAGGTGACAATGGGAGCCCACTGTGCAGACTCTTCCCGGTCCCCTGACCTCAGCCCCTGTCTCTGCATCTCTGAGCTCTACTGGTTTAGACATTTTGGCACTCAGGGCAAGAATGTTTCAACCAAGTGATGCAAAAATGCTTCTACTGAATTAAAGGCTGAGACCATTGTAGGTACTTTAGGTTCCTTGTGACACTAGGAAGAGAAAGGTACAAAGGAGAGCGTACACTCTCGACTGGAGTGATTAGGCTTGATCGTTAAGAGGGATATGAGGATATATAACATGGAGAAGGCAAAGTGCATCTGGATCTGAGAGGTCCTGTGCATTTTCCTAGAACTACAAAGGTGGACACCCAGTGTTAACATTCAAAGAAAACTATAGCAATATTGTACTTCCAAGACTATCAAGACACCAAACCCTTCAGAAAGCAAAGGGGTCTCCCCACCATAAAGAACTCTAACCAGTCAAGATACTGCTGAGAACAGCAGAAACATGGGCTGTGCCAGAAAGAGGTTATCATGGTGACCATGGCTTCTGGCTGGTGCAGAGGCAGGAATGACTGTGCCCACCTCATCTTGCCTCTTGCTTGGCCACACACTTATTCACATCTGTAAGTAGGGTTGGTTTTGCCCTCTCTCATGTCTCTGTCATGTATATAAATCATTTTGCTACTGTTAGCTTTACTCATTAGTCTATAGGTACAAAATATCTAGCCAGTTTAAGGATACCACCACAGAGGACAATCCTGGCTGAGTTTCCATGACGCAACCCATTTCTCTCCATCTCCATCCCCTCATGCACGCTCAACTGTCCCTCTCTGTCTTTTTTGCAATGCTTCCTTGGGTTGGCATTTTGGGGTACCTACAATGTCACCTTACCTTTTGATCCAAAATTCATGAACATCAGCCCTATGGTTTGAAATTTGGTGAATCCCCCATCCCAAAATTCAAAAGTTGAAATCTAACCCCTACTGCAATAGTATTACGAGCTGAGGTCTTTAGTAAGTGTTTGGTGGCCCACTTATGAAAGAGCCGGACGAGAGCTGCCTTGCCCCTTCCCCATGTGAGGACATATAGAAGGCACCATCATGGAAGCAGAGAGCAGCCTTACCACACGTCAACTCTGCCTTCACCTCGATCTTGGACTTCACAACCTCCAGAACTGTAAGCAATAAATTTTTATTATTTATAAATTACCCAGTCTCAGGTAAGTACTTATGGAAGCCAAACGGATTAAGACAATCTGTCTGCCCTTCATAATGATAATTCCTTAATTCCCAATCCTATAGCAGTCTTCAATAATCAGAGTTCGCTCCAGATCGTTCTACGGAAATGACTTTCACTGATGCCTCTAATTAAGAAGTGCAGTACAGACTTTTCTGGATCTGCTCTTTAGCTCTTTGGCACAGATTTTCTGCCATGTTTAACACTGCTGGTTATTCCTGCCTTAAACCTCTTCACTCCATTCACTTATGTTTAGGAACACGGGTGGCGCTGTGACATGTGCTCTTCCAGTTCTCTTTCTACTTTGTTAAGTTTTCCATTTAGGAAATATTTCTTGGGCCTGTGTTATATTGCTGGGAAATGAGAAAAAGCTTTCTGAAAAGAGTGACAAGTAAGCTAATAGCTGAAGGAGGAGTGAGAATTAATCTAGAAAGGAATGAGGGGAAGAGCATAGAAGACATTTAAGACAGAAAGACGAACTTTCTTTTTTTTTAATATGGCTTAACACTTTTTCCCCCCTTTTGTTATTGTACTTTAGGTTCTGGGGTACATGTGCAGATTATGCAGGATTGTTGCATAGGTACCTACATGGCAAGGTGGTTTGCTGCCTCCATCCCCCCATCACCTATATCTGCCATTTCTCCCCATGTTAACCCTCCCCACCCCTCACTGTCCCTCCTCTAGCCCCGCCAACAGACCCCAGTGTGTGATGCTCCCCTCCTGTGTCCATGTGTTCTCATTGTTCAACACGCGCCTATGAGTAAGAACATGTGGTGTTTGATTTTCTGTTCTTGTGTCAGTTTGCCGAGAATGGTGGTTTCCAGATTCATCCATGTCCCTTTCTTAAAGATGACAGTTAAAATTTTAGAAAGAAAGAAAGAGAAAAAAAGAAAGAAAGA
>CAUYLZ010086534.1:0-23496 GCA_963573645.1 Pithecia hirsuta
AAAAAAAAAAAAAAAAAAAAAAAAAAAAAAAAAAAAAAAAAAAAAAGAATTTAGACACAATAGGCAGTATTAGTTTTATAGTGAGTGTGTTTTTCCTTTCTATGTGTTTAGCACTATAATACTGATAATTGACAAATAAAATACTTTGTATCATAGGATGTTTTTGTTCAAGTATTTAATGTGTTTTTCAGATTGTAAGGAACTTCTCTTCCATTGGAATAAATTGCTTTCCCAACTCACACACCAATAGTTCCACTTTGAAGGGTTCTTACTTTTGAGGAAATATGTTGAATAAAACGATCTGGCTGATTAAGTAGAAAGAGGTTGATGAATAGCCAAGTGAAAATGGCACCTGCAGCCATGTAAATTTACATGGCATTTACAGGAAAATAATTGAAAATAATTCCAAAATCAAGAAATTGATCTTCACGCAACACATTCTATGGCCCAAATAACCTAGTAAGCCATTCTGCTTGTCAAGACAATTTTCTGAATTCTTATGGATGACTTACATATGTTATGGGGATATGTGGTAAGTGTCTTCTGTCCTCAATAAAACTATTAAGGCCTGTAAGAAGGATATCAAGCTAATAATAAAATATTTTAAAAATTATTTTAAAGTAACCTCAGAGGAATATGTCTGAGATTTTTTTTTTTAATTTCAGCATTTATTTTAGATTCAGAAGGCAAATGTGTAAGATTGTTACAATAGTGTATTTGACCCAAGTAGTGAGCATAGTACCCAATAGGTAGTTTTCAACATGTGCTTTCCTCCCTTCCTCCCTCCTCTAGCAGTCTGCAGCATCCCCCCACCCCATGTTTATGTATATATTTTCTCAGTGTTTAGCTCCTACTTACAATAAAATATATGAAGTGTTTGTTTTTCTGTCCTTGTGTTGATTCACTTAGGATAATGTCCTCAAGCTCCATCCATGTTGTTTCAAAGGACATGATCTCATGCATTTTTGGGGCTGTTTACTATTCCGCAGTGTACATGTATTATCATATTTTATTTATCCAGTCCACCATTGATGGGCACCTAGGCTGATTCCATGTCTTTGCTATTGTGAATAGCACTGAAATGAACATATGACTGCATATTCTTGTTGGTATAATGATCTATATTCCTTTGGGTATATACCCAGTGTATTACTTTATTCTCACATTACTATAAAAAACTACCTGAGTTTGGGTAATTTATAAAGGAAAGAGGTTGAATTGAATTACAGTTCCACAGGCTATACAGTAAGCATGACTGGAGAGGCCTCAAGAAGCTTACAATTATGGCAGAAGGCAAAGAGGAAACAAGCACGTCTTACATGGCCAGAGGAGGAGGAAAAGAGTGAATGGAAAGGTGTCACACACTTTTGAACAACCAGGTCTTGTGAGAACCCACTCACTATCATGAGAACAGCAAGGGGGAAATCCACCCTCATGATTCAATCACCCCACACCAGGCCCCTCCTCCAACATTTGGGTTCACAATTTGACATGAGATTTGGATGGAGACGCAGTTCAAATTATATCACTCAGTTACAGAATTCCTGAGTTTAATGGTGGCACTGTTTAAGATCTTTGAGAAATATCAAACTACTTTCCACAGTGGCTAAACAAATTTATATTCCCACAGGCAGTGTATAAGCATTCCCTTTTCTCTGCAGCTTCATCAGCAACTCTTATTTTTTGACTTTTTATTGATAGCCATACTGACTGGTGTGAGGTAGTATTTCACTGGTTTTGATTTGCATTTCTCTAATGGTTAGTGAGTTTAAGCATTTTTTGTACATTGGTTGGCCACATGTGTGTCTTATTTTGAAAAGTATTCATGTCCTCTGCTCACTGTTTAATGGGGTGATTTGATTTTTGTTTATCGAATTCTTTAAGCTTCTTATAGATCCTATAGACTTTTGTCAGGTGTGTAGTTCGTGAATATTTTCTCCTATTCTGTATGTTGTCTATTTACTCTGTTAATTGTTTCTTTTGCTGTGCAGAAGCTCCTTTGTTTAATTAGGTCTAGCTTCATTTTTTATCGAAATTGAAATTGCTTTTGGGAACTTAGCCATAAATTCTTTGCCAAAGTCTATATTGAGAAGGATATTTTCTAGTTTCTTTTTTTTTTTTTTTTTTAGAATTTTTATAGTTTGATGTCTTACATTTAAATTTTTAATTCGATTTGAGATTGATTTTGTACGTGATGAAATGCAGGTAACTAGTTTCATTCTTCCACATACGGCTAGCCAGTTATCCCAGCAACATTTATTGATGACGGAGTTTTTCCCCATTGCTTGTTTTTGTTGGCTTTGTGGTAGATCAGATGGTTGTAGATGTGAAGCTTTATTACTGAGATTTCTTTTTCTGTTCCATTGATCTCTGTGTCTGCCTTCATATCAGTATCACCTTATAGCATAGTTCAAGTCAGATTATGTGATGCCTCTGGCTTTCTTCTTTTTGCTTATTATTTGGGCTCTTCTTTTGGTTCCATACGAATTTTCATAGTTCTTTCTAATTATGTGAAACTGTTTTTGGTAGTTTGATAGGAATTGAATATAATCTGTAGATTATTTTGGAAAGCATGGCCATTTAAATAATATTGGTTCTTCCAATCCATGAGCAATTGAAGGTATTTCCATTTGTTTGTGTCATCTCTGATTTTGTTCGGCAGTGTTGTGTAGTTCTCCTTGTAGAAATTATTCATCTTCTTGGTTAGCTGTACTGTTATGTATTTCATTTGCTCTGTAGCTACTATAAATGAGATTTTGTTGTTAATATGACTTTCAGCCTGGATTATTGGTTTATGTAAATGCTACTGATTTATTTTACATTGATATATATCCTGATGTCTTGCTAAAATCATTTATCAGCTCTAGTAGCCTTTTGGCAGAGTCTTTAGGGTTTTCTAAATATAGAATTATATCCTCAGTGAAGAGAGAGAATTTGACTTTCTTTCTAATTTGGATGCCTATTATTAATTTATCTTGTCTGATTGCCCTGGTTAGAACTTCCAGTACTATGTTGAATGGGAGTGGTGACAGTGAGAATCCTTGCCTCGTTTCGGTTTTCCAGGGGAATGTTTCCAGCTTTTGCCCATCTAGTGTGATGTTGGCTATGGATTCGCCATAGATGGCACATATTATTTATTTATTTATTTATTTTTAGATGGAGTTTCACTCTTCTTGCCCAGGTTGGAGTGCAATGGTGTTATCTTGACTCACCGCAACCTTTGACTCCCAGGTTCAAGCTACTGTCCTGCCTCAGCCTTCCAAGTAGCTGGAATTACAGGCATGTGCCACCAGGCCCAGCTAATTCCATATTTTTAGTAGAGATGGGGTTTCTCCATGTTGATCAGGCTGGTCTTGAACTCGTGACCTCAGGTGATCTGCCCGCCTTGGCCTCCCAAAGAGCTGGGATTACAGTCATGAGCCCACTGTGCTCAACCAAATGGCTCTTATTGTTTTGAGGTATGTTCCTTTGTTTCATAGTCTGTTGAAAGTTTTTATTACGAACAGATATTGGATTTTTCAAAAGCCTTTTCTACATCTACTGAGATGATCATATGGTTTTTTATTTTAATTTTGCTTGTGTGGTGAATCACAGTTTTGACTTGCATATACTGAACCAACCTTGGATCTCGGGAATAAAACCTACTTGATCGGCCTTGTGTGGTGCCTCACGCCTGTAATTCCATCACTTTGGGAGGTCAAGGCGGGTGGATCATGAGGTCAGGAGATTGAGACCATCCTGGCTAACACAGTAAAACCCTGTCTCTACTAAAAATACAAAAAAAATATTCGGGCATGGTGGCATGCACCCATGCCCATATGGTGGCATGCACCATAGTCCCAGCAACTCAGGAGGCTGAGGCAGGAGAATAGCTTAAACCCGGGAGGTGAAGGTTGTGGTGAGCCAAGATCGTGCCACTGCACTGCAGCCTGGGTGACAGAGCAAAACTCCATCTCAAAAAAAGAAAAAAAAAAAACCTGTGTGATCATCGCGAATTAACTTTTTAATGTGCTTCTGGATTCAATTTACTAGTATTTTATTGTATATTTTTGCATCTATGTACACCAGAGATATTGGTCTGAAGTTTTCTTTATTCATTTTGTCTCTGCCAGATTTTGGTATTAAGTTGATGCTGGCTTCATAGTAATTTGGGAGGAGTTCCTCATCGTCCATTTCTTGGAATAGTTTTGGTAGGATTTTGACCAGTTTTTCTTTGTATGCATGTTAGAATTTTGCGTGAATTCCTCGCTCCGGGGCTTCTTTGGGTTGGTAGGTTTTTATTATTATTGGTTCAACTTCAGAGCTCAATATTTGTCTATTCAGTGTTTCAGTCTCTTCCTGATTCAATCTGGAGAGACTGTGTGTTTCAGGAATTTATCCCTTTCTCATTGATTTTCTAATTACTATGCACAAGTTGGTTCATAGTTTTCTAGAAGGATCTTTTGTATATCTGCGGGATTAGTTGTCCTGTCATCTTTGTCATTTCTGATTGTGCTTTTGGGTATTCTGTCTTTTCTTCTTTGTTAATATAGTTAGACATATATCATTGATCTTATTCATGTTTTAAAGAACCCACTCTTGGTTTCGTTGGTCTTTTGTAGGGATTTTTGCATCTCAATAGCATTCAGTTCTCTAATTTTAGTTCTTTCTTTTCTTCTGCTAGCTTTGAGGTTGGTTTGTTGTTTTATTTCTAGTTTCTTCAGGTGCAAAGTTAGCTTTTTATTTTGAGATCTTTCTAACTTCTTGATGAAGGGGTTTATAGCTATAAACTTTCAAATTAACAATGCTTTTGCTGTATCCTCAAGATTTAGGTAAGTTATGTTCATTATTGTCAAAATTTTTTAAATTTCTACCTTAATGTGATGTTGACCAAGGAGTTACTCAGGAATGAGTTAATTTCCATGTATATTCGTAGTTTTGATATATCTTCTTGACATTGATCTCTATTTTAATTGTATTATGGTCTGAGAATATGCATGATATGATTTCAATTTTTTTGAATTTATTGAGTCTTGCTTTATGACTGAGAATGTGGCCAATTTTAGAAAAAGTTCCATATGCATTTAAGAGGAATGTGTATTTTTTGGTTATTTGATAGAGTGTTCTGTAGATGTCTATTAGGTCCAATTGGTAGAGTGCTGAGTTTATATCTAGTTTCTTTTGCCTCAATGATCTGTCTAATGCTATCAGTGGGGTGTTGAAGTCTCCCACTGTTATTGTGATTCTTTAATTCCAAGTTGTTTTTTAAATCTCGGTGCTGCAAAGTTGGATGTTTATGTATTCAGGGTGGTTAAAGCTTCTTGTTAGATTGTACCCTATATTATTATGTAATGCTCTGCTTTATCTGTATTAACGTTTATTGGTTTAAAGTCTCTTATATCTGATATAATAATAACTTCTCTTCTTATTTTTTTTTTCCATTTGCATGATAGATCTTTTTCCATCCTTTTACTTTTAGCCTGTGGATGTCATTACAAGTGAGATGGGTCTCTTGAAAATAACAGATGGTTGGGTCTTTTCTTTTTCTCCAGCTTGCCACTCTGTCTTTCAAGCAGGGCATTCAGCCCATTTACATTTAAGGTTATTATTGATATGTGTGATTTTAATCCTGTCACCGTGTTGTTAGCTGATTGTTATGTAAACTTGGTTGCATAGTTACTTTATAGTGCCTGTGAGCTATGTGCTTAAGTGTGTTTTTGTGGTAGCAGGTGTCATTATTTTTGTTCCCTGATAAGCACTCCTAAGAACCCCTTCTAAAGCCGGTCTAGTTGAAACATATTCCCGCAGCTTTTGCTTGTGTGAGAACAGTTTTATTTCTCCTTTACTTACGAAGATTAGTTTGGCAGGATACGAAACTCTTAGTTGGAATTTATTTTCTTTAAGGACACTGAAAATTGACCTTTAATCTCTTCTGGCTTGTAATGTTTCTGCTGAAAGGTTTTCTCCTAGCCTGGTGGCACTCCCTTTTTATGAGCCCTGCCCCTTTCTCTAGCTGCCTTTAAGATTTTTGTTTGTTTGCTTGCATTCTCTTTCAAGAATCTGATGATTATGTGTTTTGTGGATGGTCATCCTACGTAGTATCTAGCCAGGGTTCTCTCTGTTAGTTGAATTTCCATGACAAACTCTGTAATGATTAGCAAAATATTCATGAACTATGTCCTCAAACATATTTTCCAAGTTGGTGATTTTCTTTCCTCCCTCAGGAATGCTGATGAGTCGTAGATATGGTCTCTTTATGTAATCTCATACATCTCAGAGGTTTTGTTTATTATTACTTTTATTTCATTGCAAATATTATTTTAGATTCAACTGGTCCATGAGCAGGTTTGTTACATGGGGCATGTCATGGGGGTTTTGTGTACAGAAAATATTGTCACCCAGGTAATCAGCATAGTATCCCATAGGCAGTTTTTCAATATTCACACTTTTTCTACGATCAACCGTCAGGTAGGCCCCAGTGTCTACTGTTCCCTTTGAGTCCATGTATATTCAACGTTTAGCCCCCCCCTTATGAGTGAGAATATGTAGTATTTGGTTTTCTGTTTTTGTGTTAATTTACTTAGATGAATGGCTTCCAGCTCCATTGTTGCTGCAAATGACATGATTTCATTATTTTTTATGAATCTATAGTATTCCATTGTGTACATGTGTGCCACAGCTAACCCAGAGTTAGAACCTAAGCAACGCCATCTTAAACCCTGTACCCTGCAAGAACCAAAAAAAAAATGGTTATTCCAAAAATAAGTTGTAACTGCTGTCCCGTTCCCTTTGTGATAACTGCTTGCTGCCCCATTTTCCTTGCAATAACTGCTGACCTTGGCTTCTGTGAAAAATAGCCAGCTTGCTCTGCATAACACTGATTGCAAAAAAAAGAACCCCGTGCCGCCCAGGATGTGGATTTTCTGCTTAAAACCCTTGCTCCCCCTGAGCTCGGGGGCATGGGTTGGAAAGACACTAGTCCTTCATGGTCGCCGGCAATAAATGACCCTCTGAATTGGCTTACTTTGGTCTCAGTGGTGATTCTGTACTCGCCTGGTTACAACACATGTACCACATTTTCTTTTTTCAGTCCACTGTTAATAAGCATCTAGGTTGAATCCATGTCTTTGCTATTTTGAATAGTGCTGTGATTCACATATGTGTGCATGTGTCTTTATGGTAGAATGATGTATATTTCTTTGGGTATATAGCTAGTAGTGGAATTGCTGGGTCGAATAGTAGTTCAGTTTTAAGTTCTCTGAGAAATCTATTTTTCACTGTGGCTAAACTTATTTCCAGTCCCACCAGCAGTGTATAAATATTCCTTTTTCTCTGTAACTTTGCCATCATCTGTTATTTTTTGACATTTTAATAATAGCTATATTGACTGGTGTGAGGCAATATATTTTTGTGATTAGTGATGCTGCATGTTATTTTATAGGTTTGTGGGCTACGTTAATGTCTTTTTTTGGGAAGTGTCTTTTTGTGTCCTTGGCCCATTAATATTTTTTTTTTTTTTTTTTTTTTTTTTTTTTTTGCCTGTTGATTTGCTTAAGTTACTTATAGATTCTGGATATTAGATGTTTTTCAGATACATGGCTTGCAAATATATTCTCAAATTCTGTAAGTTATCTTTTTAACCTATTTATAATTTCTTTTGCTTTGTAGAAGCTCTTTAGTTTAATTATGTCTTCTCAATTTTTGTTTTTGTTGCAATTGCTTTTGGAGTCTTTGTCGTGAGATCTTTGCCAGGCCTGATATCCAGAGTGGTCTTTCTTAGATTTTCCTCCAGGATTTTTATCGTTTTAGGCTTTTACATTTAAATCTTTAATCCATCTTGATTTGATTTTATATATAGTGAAATGTAAGGGTCCAGTTTCAATCTTCTGTATATGGCTAGCTATCACCATTTATTCAATAGGGATTCATTTCCCCAGTGTTTGCTATTGCCAGCTTTGTCAAAGATCAGATGGTTGTAGGTGTGTGACTTAATTTCTGGGTTCTCTAACCTGTTCCATAATTCTATGTGTCTGGCTTTTTTTTTTTTTTTTTTTTTTTTTCTCAGTAGCAAGCTGTTTTAGTTACTGTATTCTTATAGTATAGTTCGAAGTTGGGTAGTGTGATACCTCCAGCTTTGTTTCATTTGCTTAGGATTGCTTTGGCTATTTGGGCTCTTTTTGGGTTTTAGATAAATTTCAGAATTTTCTTTTCTAATTCTGTGAAGAACGTTATTGGTAGTTGGATAGGAGTAGCATTGAATCTGTAAAATACTTTTGGCTGTATGATCACTTTTACAACATTGATTTTTCCTGTCTATGAGCTTGCAATATTTTTCCAATTGTGTGTGTCATTTCTGATTTCTCTCAGCAGTGTTGCTTCATCATTTTTGTTTAAGAGATCTTTCACATCTCAAGTTAACTGTATTTCTAGGTATTTTATTCTTTTGGTGTGTATTGTAAATAGGATTGCATTTTTGATTTGGCTCTGAGTTTGGACATCATCAGTGTATAGAAATGCTACTGACTTTTTAAAAAAATTATTGTGATGAGTGAAGTAATTATATTTTTGGAACACATAAAAAATATATAAAATTATAATAAAAATTAATATATTAATAAACTAATATACATTTATAATTACAAAATATATGAAGTAGAAAAAAGCTTTAGTAAACAAGTTTTTTTTTAATTAATTTTTTTTTTTATTATACTTTAAGTTTTGGAGTACATGTGCAGATTGTGCAGGTTTGTTATATAGGTATACACGTGCCATGGTGGTTTGCTGCACACATCACCCCATCATCTATATTAGGTATTTCTCCTAATGTTATCTCTCCCCAATCCCCCCACCCCCTGCCTTTCCTCCCCTAACCCCACTCCCACTGACAGGGCCCGGTGTGTGATGTTCCTCTCCCTGGGTCCATGTGTTCTCATTGTTCAACACCTACTTATGAGTGAGAACATGCGGTGTTTGGTTTTCTGTTCTTGTGTCATTTTGCTGAGAATAATGGTTTCCAGCTTCATCCAGATCCCTGCAAAGGACATGAACTCATCCTTTTTTATGGCTGCATAGTATGTCATGGTGTATATGTGCCACATTTTCTTTATCCAGTCTATCGTTGTTGGGCATTTGGGTTGGTTCCAAGTCTTTGCTATTGGAAACAGTGCTGCAATAAACATACATGTGCATGTTTATAATGGAATGTTTTATAATCCTTTGAGTATATACCCAGTAATGGGATTGCTGGATCAAAAGGAATCTCTATTTCCAGATCCTTGAGGAATCGCCACACTGTCTTCCACAATGGTTGAACAAATTTACACTGCTACCAGCAATGTAAAAGCATTCCTATTTCTCCACATCCTCTCCAGCATCTGTTCTCTCCTGCTTTTTGATAATCACCATTCTAACTGCAGTGAGACAGTATCTCAATGTGGTTTTGATTTGCAAAAATGCTACTGACTTTTTACATGTATTTCGTATCCTGAAACTTTGCTGAAGTTGTTTATAAGATCTAGGAGCATTTGGGCAATGACTATGGAGTTTTCTAGATATAGAATTATATCATATGCTATGAGAGACAGTTTAGCTTTCTCTCTATTTGAATGCTTTTTCTTTCTCTTGCCTGATTGCTCTGGCTAGGACTATCAGTACTATGTTTAAGAGGAATGGTGAGAGTGGGCACTTTTGTCTTGTTTCACTTCTCCAAGGGAATGCTTCCAGCTTTCATCAATTCAGAATGATGTTGGCTGTGGGATTTTCATAGATGGCTCCTATTATTTGGAGGTATATACCTTCAGTCTCCAGGATTTTCCATTTTTAACATGAACGGATGATGAAATTTATTGAAAGCCTTTTCTGTATCTATTGAGATTATTATGTTGCTTTTGTTTTTAGTTCCGTTCCTGTGACAAATCACATTTATTGATTTGGGTATGCTGAACCAACCTTACATTCCAGAGAAAAGGCCTACTTGATCATGGTGGATTTTGATGTGCTGCTAGATTCAGTTTACTTGTATTTTCTTGAGGACTTTTGCATATATTTTTATCAAGGATATTGACTTGATTTTTTTTTTTTCACTAGGACTCTGCCAGTTTTTTGGTATCAGAATGATGCTGGCCTCTTAGAATAAGTAGGGAAGATTGCCTCCTCAATTTTTTGGAATAGTTTCAGCAGGGTTGGTACTAGGTCTTTATATGTCTGGTAGAGTTTGGCTGTGAATCTGTCTGTTCCATTGCCTTTTGTGGTTGGTAGGATTTTTTATTACAGATTCAATTTCAGAACTTATTAGTGGTGTGCTCATGGTTTCAGTATCTTCCTGCTCCAAGATTGGAAGGTTGTGTGTTCCCAGAAATCTATACATTTCCTAGATTTACTAGTTACAGTGTGAAGAGGTATTCCTAATAGTCTCTGAATGTGTTTTGTATTTCTGTGGGGTCAGTAGTAATGTCCCTTATTTCATTTCTGATTGTGTTTATTTGGATATTCTCTTTTTGTGTGTGTGTATCTAGAATTCTAGCAATCTTATTTTTTTTTTCAATAAAACCACAATTTTTGGTTTTGTTGATCTTTTGTATGCTTTTCCACATCTCAATTTTGTTTAGTTTAGCTCTGATTTTAGATTTTTCATTTCTCCTGCTTGTTTGAGGTTAGCTTGCTCTCATTTTTCTAGTTCCTTTAGGTGCAGTGTTAGATAATTAATTTGAGATATTTCTAACTTTTTTTTGGTGGGCATTTAGTGCTTTAAACTTTTTTTTAACAGTCTTTTAACTGTGTCCCATACAGTCTAGAATGTTTTATGAGTTTTTTCCCATCTATTTTACAGAATTTTTATATTTCTGCCTTAAGTTTATTGTTTATTCAAAAGTCATTCAGGAACAGTTTGTTTGGTTTCCATTTAATTGTATGATTTTGAGAGATCTTGGTGTTTATTTCTTTCTTTTATTGAGGTGAAAGTATGGTTTGTATGATTTTGGTCTGAGAAAGTGGTTTGTATGATTTCATTTTTTTTAAATTTGTAGAAAATTGCTTTGTGAAAAGAATACCATATTCTTTGTAGGGACATGGATGGAGCTAGTGGCTACTATTCTTAGGAAACTAACACTGGAACAGAAAACCAAATACTGCGTGTTTTCACTTATAAGTGGGAGCTAAATAATAAGAACACATGGACACAGAGGGGAACAGCACACACTGCTGCCTTTTAGAGAGAGGAGTTTGGGAGGAGCGAGAGAATAATAATAAATAATAATAATAATAATAAACTAATGAGTACTAGGCTTAATACCTGGATGATGAAGTAATCTGTACAAAAAAACCTCCATGACACAAGTTTACCTTTGTAACAAACCTGCACTTGTAACCCTAAACTTGAAGTAAAACTTAAAAAAAAACTGCTTGATGGCTGAGTGTGAGTTTGATTTTAGAGTATGTGCTACGTGCAGATGAGAAGAATGTATATTCGGTTGTTTTAGGCTGGAGATTTCTGTAGATGTCTATTTGGTCCATTTGGTTAAGTGTTGACCACATATTTTTGTTAGTTTTTTGTATCAATCATCTGTCTAATACTGTCAGTGGGATATTAGAGTCTTTCACTATCATTGTATGACTATCTAAGTCTCTTCATAGGTCTCAAAAAACTTGTTTTATCAATCTGGGTGCTCCCGTGTTGGGTGTATATATATTTAGAATATTTAAGTCTCTTTGTTGCATTGAACCCTTTATCATTAAATAGTGCATTTCTTTGTCCTTTTTGATTCTTGTGGTTTAATGTTTGTTTTCTCTGAAATTTGAATAGAAACCTATACACTTTTATGTTTTCTGTTTGCTAAATCTTTTATCATCCCTTTACTTTGAGTCTATGGTTGTTCTTTCATGTGAGATGGATATCTTGAAGACAGTGTACAGTTGGGTCTTGCTTCTTTACCCAACATGCCACTCTGTGCCTTTTCAGTGAGGTGTTTAGCCTGTTTTTGTTCAAGGTTAATATTAATATTTGCATATTTGTCCTCATGTTGTTGGCTGATTGTTATCTGGTTTTGCTTGTGCATTTGCTTTATAGTGTCCATCGTCTATGTACTTGAGTGTGTTTTGTGGGGGGACAGTAATGGGCTTTTTTTTCTTCATATTTAGCATACCCTTAAGGAACTCTTTTATGATGGGTCTGTCAATATCGAATTCCCTCAGCATTTGCTTATGTGAAAAAACTTTATTTCTTTTTGGCTTATAAAACTTAGTTTGGCTGGATACAAAATTCTTGGTTGGAATTTCTTTGCTTTAGGGATGCTGAATATAGACCCTCAATCTTTTCTGGCTTGTGGGATTGAGGTCTGCTGTTATCCTGATGGGGCTCCCTCTGTAGGTGACCTGCCCCTTCTCTCTAGCTGCCTTTAATATTTTCTCTTTCACTTTGACCTTAGAGAATCTGATGACTATGTGTCTTTTTGTATTTTGAGTTGTTGTCTTGTTTAGCATCTCCCAGGGTTTCTCTAAATTTTCAGAATTTGAATGATATCCTCTCTAGGGAGGTTGTGAAAATTTTTATGGACAATATTCTCAAATATTTGTTCTAAGATGCTTTCATGCTCTCCCTGTCTGCTCTGCTCTCTCTCTCACACACTTACGAGTGATAGGTTTGGTCTCTACATAATCCAATATTTCTCAAAGGTTTTGTTCATTTTTTTCAAATTATATTTTCTTTGTTTTTGTCTGAGTTAATGCAAAGAACTGGCATTTGAATTTTGAGACTATTTCCTCAGTTGGTCTATTCTGTTATTAGTGATTTAAATTGTGTTATGAAATTACTGTAGTGTGTTTTTTCAGTTCTATGAGCTCAAGTTCGGTTCTTTCCTAAAATAACTATTTTGTGTTTCATCTCTTGAATCATTTTATTGGATTCCTTATATTTCCTTGGAATGGATTGCAACTTACTCCTGAATATCAACTATCTTTGCTATCATCTAGGTTTTAAATTTGATGTCTGTAATAACTGCTATTTCATTCTGGTTGAGAAGCATTGGGGTGGATCTAGTGCAGTTGTTTGGAGGTAAGGATGCACACTGGCTTCTATTAGAGTTGCCAGAATTCTTGTCTTGGTTGTTTCTCATCTGTATGGGCTGTTGTTCCTTTAACTGTGGTGTAATTTGATTATAGTCAGTTGGCTTCATTTCTGGATGTTTTCAGAGGGCTGAAGCTTTGTGTAAGCTCTTTATCTGTGGCTGAATTCTTCCCCTTGAACTGACAGGGAGGATGCCTTAACATAGTATTTTCATTATTGAAGTTTGAGCTGCAACCTAATAGCTGGCAGTTAAGTGTAATTCCTGGTAGAAAAGTTCTTACTCAGCCATGTGGCTCCCTGTTGCTTTCTCATGTTTGCATCCCTGCACCCTCTAGATGCTCTGAGTGTGTATGCTCCTCTTCCTCTCAAGTGCTGGCCTCAGATCTCGGCTTGGCACTCTCAGGCTGCACATTTTAGCCCTGGATCAGGCTCAGGCTTTTAATTCACTTCCCATCTTAAGGGCATGGTTGGGGACCTTGGCAGTGGAAATGACAGAGATCCTTTCCCTTGTCTCTTGTCTCTTTCGGATGAGAATATATATTCTGTTGTGTTGGGTAGAGTGTTCTTTAGATGGATGTTGAATCCACTTTGTCAGATATCACGTTCAGGTCCAGAATATCTTTCTTAGTGTTATTCCTCAATGATCTCTTCAATATTGTCAGTGGGGTGTTGAAGCCTCCCGCTAATATTTTGTGGCTATCTAAGTCTCTTCATAAGTCTCTAAGAGCCTGTTTTATGAGTCTGGGTACTTCAGTGTTGGGTGCACATTGGCTTAACCCCAGAGAAATGCAAAGCTGCTGCCAATTAGAATAATCAGCCTGGGGTGGGGTGGCTGCATTGCTGGTCCAAGATAGGGAACTCTGCCTGATGAAAAGAATGTGGGGTGGTGGGCTCATGGGGAAGACAGTCTGGCCCCTTCTCTATAGGATGGCTGTGGCATACTGGATTTTGAATAAAGAACTCAGGCTCTTTGTTCCTTCCCCAGCCTTGAGGCAGAAAGTGTGGATACTGCTGCAGCATCAGTGACAGAGGGGCTGTGTGTTATATCTGGGAACTCCACCCCAGGGAGACATGAAGCCACTGCTAATGAAAATGTTCAGCTGAAGGATCTGAGCATCTGCACTGCTGACCAGAGCCAGGTGCCCTGCCTAATGAAGAGCAGGGTTTCAGAGGCTCAGAGTGAAGAGAGACTGGCCTCCAGTATGGGAGCTGTGGCATGCTGTCAGTGCAAACAAAGCAATTT
Organism: Pithecia hirsuta; assembly: GCA_963573645.1. Lineage (NCBI taxonomy): Eukaryota > Metazoa > Chordata > Mammalia > Primates > Pitheciidae > Pithecia > Pithecia hirsuta. The sequence goes on from CAUYLZ010086534.1 coordinate 14,283, forward strand.
GAAGGCTCATTGTTCCTTCCCCAGCTTGAGAACAGCAAGGGCAATACCACTGCAATGGCGATGGCAGAGTCTGTGGATTGTCTCTGGCATCTCCTCCTCACAGAAATGCAGAGGTGCCATTAACTGAAGTGATAAGCTCAATGCAAGGCTGCTATGTTGTGGGCCCATGTCAGAATGTTGTGCCCATTCAGGAGTAGAGGGGGGCAGGAGTCTGCATGGAAAATAGTCTGGCCACCTTTCCATAACGCAGCTGTGGTGTGCTAGAGGCCCATGATAGTTCTTGGTTTCTTCACCCTCTTCTCAGCTTGAAGGCAGTAAGGATGGGGCTGTGGCAGTGGCAAAAATGGCAGACTTGTTGGCTATTTCTGGGAGTCCTGTCCCAGAGAAATGTAGAGTTGCTACTGGCTTAAGTGTTCCAATGAGGGTGGGGTGGCTATGCTGGGGTTTCAGGACAGTGGGCTTTGCCTGGCAATATGTATCATAGACAAGGCCTGTAGTCTGTCTTCTCCTTTGTACTGTAGACGCAGCTCCTATCCTTGGACCATGCAAGAAGCCTGGCCTCCCTTGTCAGAGAAGCTGTGGTAGAGGATGCCAGAGTACTTAAGAGTGCAAGGCCCTTGGGACTTTATGCCGGACTGAGTGGTGACCTTTCCCAGACTCCACACAGTTCTCCATGTTAATCTGAATGTCCCCAAGAAAGAGGGTCAGGGGAGATCTCCTGTGCACAGGATTGCAAAGGTCTGTTGCAGAAGTGTGTTTCTGGGGTCTCTTGCTCACTCAGCATTTCCCCATGGTTAGGAGCCTCCCTGGGCTCCATGTCATTCCTGAGTAGGCAGCTATCTGGTTTTCCTCCTGTCTGCTCTCTGTGAGTCGTGATACTTCCTTAATGAATCCTGATGTGACCTCCTGGATGATCCCATTGAAAAGCTAATGTTTACTGGCCACCCTATCTCCTCTGCATGAGAACAGTACACACTAGCTGCTTCTAGTCAACCGTCTTGACCTCAACCCATTTGTTCAATTTTTTTTCCTTTATTTTTGTCTGACTGAGTTGATTCAAAGAACTGGTCTTTGAGTTCTGAAATTCTTTCCTCAGCCTGGTTTATTCCACTGTTAATACTTCTGATTATTTTACAAAATTCTTACAGTGACTTTCTTAGATTTAAAAATTCAATTTAGTTATTTCTCAAAATGATTAGTTTATCTTTCAGATCTTAGATCATTTTACTTGATTTTTTTGATTTCTTAGATTGGGTTTTGACTTTTCCTTGAATCTTGATGAGCTTCCTTGGCTTCCATATTCTGAATCCTCTGTCATTTCAGACTGCTTAAGAGCCATCGCTGGGAAGCTAGTGGCTCATTTTGTAATAAGTGGATATCTGTATTTTGAGGTAAGTGGATGCTTTGGCTTGTTGGTTTGCCAGTGTTCTTTCACTGATTCTTTCTCAATTGGAAAGATGTTCCTTTAATGGCAGCATAAGTTGAGTATAGTCAGTTGGCTTCATTTCTGGATGCTTTCAGAGAGCAAGGGCTCTGCACAGAATATGTGTGGGTGAACACTTGCACTTGGTTTTCACAGGTGTATATTTTAGCAGGATAAATTTTTGGTGCTATAGTTTGGTCTGTGACCCAGTAGATGGCACTTAAGAGTAATGTCTGGTATCTAGGTTAATACCTAACTGTAGTGCTGTTTTGTACTTGCTAATGTGCACAGGCATACTCTGCTTTGAGAGTTGGGAGAGAAAGATGGCTCCTTATCAGGTCTACTCCTGTGCCTTAGGGGAGCCCCCTTCAATCACTCGTCGTCTACCAACATTTCTTTCATTAGGTGTTTAGGGCTGCAGGGCCCCCTTGGGCAGAGGCTGTGGCTGGGAAATATGCCACACTTTTTGTTCACTGGACCAGCCCTGTAGAGGGAAGTATGCCCTGCTCCCACCCAGTGTATCTCATCCCTCTCAGTACTATAAGGGTGAGGTTCCTCTCATGCCCCAACTGCTGGTCACAGATCTCCATACTCCTGAGTTTTATGCTGTAGCCCTGGGGGTATTGGATGTCTCATAGCTTGGGTTTGAGTTCAGGGTGCTATGGTGTAATCTGATTTACTCCTGGGTCACCAGAAAAGTACTCAGGTATAGCAGTGCATTTGGGGTGTGTGATGGGAGCTGAGCTGTGCACCCACTCCTGGAAGGCATCTAGGCATGGAACATAGGAGGGGCTGATAAGCAGCAGGGCTTGCAGAGCAGATGTGCCACAGTCCCACAGGGAAGCTGGCTCCACTCTCCCTGGCTCAAGGATCAGCTGGGCCCTATGCCTCTTGGAGGTAGAGAGGAAGCCCTGGGTATATGTGTCTATGGCTGCTCTCCACTGAAGCTTATCAATGCACGAAAGCTCCCAGGCTCCATGTTATCTGAAGGCCTGTTTCTGCCAGATCATGTGTCCATGGGGGACTCAGGGCATGCTGTGACTAGGATCTCAGACGTCCATGATGAAAGCCAGCTTTCCTTCAGTCCTCTCACTCACCACTTTCCCAGGATGCACTCAGAGCCAGATACTAGCCTTGGCATTTGGGTACCCTGCACAGGGTTTCCAGCTTCCTACTCCTTTAGCCTGGGCTTCACCATTGCCTTTTTGTACATTCTCAGTGGTTTTCTCTGAAGGTCTGCTCAAAGTATGGTGATTTACTTGATAATGTGGGCTCTGTCAGTGGAAGCAGTGCTTTCTGACTGTATTTTGTCAGACATCTTATCTCCTTAAGTCTGATATTTTAAAAAACAAATATTTGGTAGGAAATGGAGCAAGACGGCTGAATAAAAGCTTCCAACAGTCGTCCTCCCCACAGGAACACCAAATTGAACAACTATCCACACAGAAAAAGCACCTATATATGAACCCAAAATTAAATGAATGATCACAGTACTTGATTTTAACTTCATATCACTGAAAGAGGCACTGAACAGAGTAGGAAATACAGTCTTAAATTGCCAATGTCACCCCTGGTCCCATCCCCTGGCAGCAGTCACATGGTGCTGAGAGAGAATCTCTGTGCTTAGGGGAAAGAAAATGAAGTCATTGTGGGACTTCACATTGCAACTCGGTGCTACCCTGTCACAGAGAAAAGCAACACAGGGCGGAATTTAGCCAGCACCCATGGATAGAGCATTTAGACCAGCCCAAGTCAAAAAGGAATTTCATAGTTCAGCTTTGGAACCTGAGTTCTGGCAAGGCTCATTACTGCAGGCTAAAATGTTCTGATGTTCTAAATATACTTGAAAGGCCGTCTAAATAATAATTTCAAAATAACAGCAAAGACTGCAATTCCTGGTCAAGTTCTAGTGTTGTGCTGAGCTCAAAGCAAGTGTACTTGAAGGGCATGAAACCTAGCGAAACACCAACCAGGGAGACCAAGGGAGTGCTTATACCACCCTTCTGCCAACCCTAGGAACCACAGCTTATAGCTCCATGAGAGAATCCTTTCTTCCACTTGAGGAGAGAGGAGAGTAAAGAGGTCTTTGTCTTGCTACTTGGATACCAGCTCAGCCACAGTAGGACAGGGCAACAGGCAGATCCCTGAGGTGCTTGTTTTCTCATTTTAGGCACTAACTTCTGGATGACATTTCTAGATATACTGGGCCAGAAAGAAACCCACTGCCTGGAAGGAAAGACCCATTCTTGGCATGATCAATCAGCTGCTGACTAAAGAGTCTTTGGATCCTGAACAATTAGCAATAGTATCCAGGTAGTACTCACCATGGGCCTCGGATGAGACTCAAAGATGTGCTGGCTTCAGGTATGACCTAGCATATTCCCAGCCGTAATGGCTATAGGAGCGTCTCCCCCTGCTTGAGAAAAAAGAGGGAAGAGTAAAGGGGACTTAGTCTTGCAGCATAGGTACCAGCTCAGCTACTGTGGTGTAGAGCGCCAAGTGAACTCTTTGAGTTTTTTATTTCAAACCTTGGCTCTTGGATGACACTTCTGGATCTGCCCTAGGTGAGAGGGAAGGAAGCCCACTGCCCTGAAGAAAGAGTCTCGGACCTGGCAGCATTCATCACAAGTTGACTGAAGAGCCCTTGGTTCTTGAATGAACATCAGTGGTATCCAGGCAGTACTCACCACAGGCTTGGAGTGGTGGCGGCCATGGACAGAGACTCCTCTACTTTTGGAAAGCACATGGAACAGCGGGAAGGACTTTCTTTTGTGGCTTGAATGCCAGCTTAGCTCCACCAAGGTAGATTCCTAAGGTTTTTGGCTCCATGCCCTGGCTCCTGCATGGTGTCTCTGGTACCACCTGGGTCTAGGGGGAACTCACTGTCCTGAAAGGATGGACGCAAGCCTGGCTAGCTTTGCCACTTCCCCACTGTAGAACCCTAAAGCCTTGAGCAAAGATACAAACCAGGCACTGGTTAGCATGAGTCTTGGGTGAGATCGAGTGCTGTGCTGGCTTCTGGCATGACCCAGCACAGTCCCAGTACTGATGGCCACAAGGGTGCTTGTGTCACTCTTTCTCCAGCTCCAGGTGGCTCAGCACAGGGAGAGAGAGGTTCTGTTTTACTGGAAGAAAGTAAGAGAAGAAAAAAGAATCTCTGCTTGGTAATCCAGATAATTCTTGCAGATCTTATCCAAAACTACCAAGATAGTACCTCTATGTGTCTGAAAGAGCCACAGAGTTACTGGGCTTTGGATGCCCCTTAATGGATATATGGGTGAAGTTATCAAAAACTTGGATCATCACACCCAGGTCCCTTCAAATACCTGGAAATCCTTCCCAGGAAAGACAAGTACAAACAAGCCTAGACTGCAATGAGTAAAACAAATACCTTCAATGCCTAGACACCAGCAATAGTCCACAAGCATTAAAGTTATCCAGGAAAATACAGCCTCACCAAATGAACTAAATAAGCTACCAGGGAGAAATCCTGGAGAGACAGAGTTATGTGACTTTTCATGTTAATGGGTACAAAAATATAGCTAGAATGAATAAGATCTAGTATTTGATAAGACAACAGGGTGACTACAGCTAAAAATAAATAAAAAAAACCTTTAAATTAAAAAATCCTTATTGATTATATAATATATTCAAAGACTGTACAGATTGCTGAGGGTTATCTGGATGATTAATAAACTATCATGCTGCTTATCTCCATTGGGAGATACGAATATATGTAAATACCTCTAATTCAGTGCAAACTATGAATGCCATAAGAGTAATATGGGCATTGTACCAAGGATCTAAGAAATTACTGATGTATATTTGAAGTAAAAATTTTGCCAGAAATAATAACTTCTAGTTTTACTATAAGGGAATAGATGTAGTGTGATAGACACTTGATATTTTAGCATGAAGACAGGATATGCAGTGCAGTTAAACAAAGGCTCAAGGGTGAGAAAAAAGAATAGGTCCGATTTTAAGGAATAAAAGGGAGCATGCTTGTATTAGATGGTGTGTTCGTGTGTGTTTTCCTTCAGTGCATTATTTAATTCTGTTTGCCATGTGCAAATCAGCAGCTGCCGATTTAAACCACAGGTCATGGCATTTGGCATATAGTTTTCATAATACTGGCTTAAAATAATTACTGCATTACAACTTTTCTTGAGGGGGAGCCACCAGTGTTCTGTTTTCTCAAATTTGTTAGAGAAACAGAGAAGCAATAGAACACTGGACTAGAAGTCAAGAGAACTGTGTCATGAAGCTTTTCCAATGGCTTGTTTTCTGCTTTTGGCTAAGTCAATTTATCTTCCTGAATCACAATTTTTGCCTATTTACTTATTAAGGATTTAAAGAGAACATCAGATAATGAAAATACATTCTAAATTCTGAAACAAAATATGTACATATTTATATAATATGAAATTTATATATTATATTGAAATTATAAGAAGCCTCTTAGCGTTTAAATTGGAAGTAACATTTCAGTAAAATAAACTCTAAGGAACTGCTCAAATTACTTTATTTTCTCAGAGTTTTGTTATGACCTAGAATATGTGAGTCCCTCCTTAAATAAGGCTTATAATGTTTTCTTACATTGGTCTTTGGCATTCTTTTGCCAATTTTTAGGTTTCTTTCAAAGTTTTATTTTATTTTCAATTAAATAATAGTTTTTTGTATTTATGAGGTAAAATGTGATAGTTTGACACATGTATACATTGTGAAATGATCAAATCAGACTAACACATGTAAAATCTCAAATACTTATCATTTCTTTGTGTTGAGAACATTTGAAATCCATTTTTACCTATTTTGAAATTTTCAATACATTATCATTAAGTATAGTCACCATGCTATGTAGTATACAAGGTTTTTTAAGTTTTGAATATATTAACGGATATATCAAATTTTGCTACCCATGTTATTTAAAAATATTTCATTGTTTTTCACAAAATAGTTACCTGTATACACATACACACACACATACATTTACTGTGAATTTTCTCAGAATATCTTCAAGATATTAATGTTAAATCTATAAAAAAGATTTGTTCTGGAAAATTTTTCAATGGCTTACTTCACCCTAAATTTGGCCTTCCAAAAGTTATAATTGACAGAAGACTAAACAAATTTTTTGGAGGGGGCAATGTACTGCAGCTAGGCCAGCTAACAAATGTTCTCATTACAAAGAAATGGTAAGTATTTGAGACTATAGATGTGTTAAATAGTCTGCCATAGTGAGGCAGGCAACAACAACAACAAAAGTATTTGTAGGAAGCTTACGTTATTTTACAGAGGAAATTGAAGGACAATGGGGTAGATTGATCAGTGGTCAAAACTATTCTTCTTGTAACTTTGCAAGTTCAGTACTTATAATATTTTCCTTCCAGCTATGCCCTTCCAATATTGGTATATCAACAAAATTAAGAAGATGTAGAAATTAGAAACATCAAAGAGGAGAGATAACACAAAAGCATGAAAAGGGAATGAAAGTAAAACTCAGGCCATAGGCACATTTGTATTTGGAGAATTTGAAATAAAAAATGTTGCTTCTGGGGAATTTGAATTAATTTTTTTTCTCTCAGTTTGTTTCAGATAATAAATCATTTTGAACATCATTTTCTGTTCTGTTTCTTCAGCGATCCTCATTGAAATGATCATTTTCTTTAAAAAACCAAAAATGTCTGTGATCTAATGCCATATGAATCCTATAAAGTCACCATGCACTCATATAATTCTAGAGAAACATGAAGAGCTGAGAAATTGAGGTTTTCAGCAGCTTCTGTACCATATTCCACATTGAAATTGTACTAGGTTTCCCTAGTGTATATATTATGTCATGTAAATATTTAGTACTTTGGAAGCGGCAATGGGTCAGGGAAACTATTTAGTGAATTATCATTACACTGCATGGAATGTTTGCCTAATGACTAAAAAGAAAAGAGCATTTTTCCAGTAAGAAGTAAACCACTGACAACTTGGTTGAAAAATTTATGCGTGTTTCAATTGAACACACTGTGTACCTATTTAAGAAAATAATCTCCAGGAATTTGTCTAATCATTAGCTTTAGAACTAAAGAATATGCTGCATTTTCTCCTTCTTAACATAAACTACATTGCACATTGCTATGTTAATCGGCAAATTTTCAGTTGGAGATTCATTTAACTTTGAACAATGGGAGAGATAAAAATGTAAATACAATTGCAAAAGATAAATAGTAGATGCAATTTTAAGAGCACTGAAAACAGATCGTTCATCTTTTGTGTGTGTGGGTTTGTTTTTTTTTTTTAAAGACATAATCTTGCTGTGTAACCAAGGCTGGAGTACAGTGACGTGATCTCGGCTCACTGCAATCTCCGCCTCTCTGGTTCAAGCAATTCTCCTGCCTCAGCCTTCCAAGTAGCTGGGATTACCGTCGCCTGCCTCCAGGCCCAGTTAGTTATTGTATTTTTGTATTTTTTTAGTAGAGATGGGTTTCACCATGTTGGCCAGGCTGGTCTCCAACTTCTGTATTCAAGTGACCCACCCGCCTTGGCCTACCAAAGTGCTAAAATTACAGGTGTGTGCCACCATGCCTGGCCTGTTCAGCTTTCATTGGAGAAAAGATGAACAAATGCATGGTGGCAGGGAAATGTGGGCGGTATTCAATTTAACAGTGGGTTAGAATGCAGGAATTGGGGGAAAGAAAATGAAAGATGATTCCATTTCAGAGGAAATGGAACATTTTTATGAAAAATAGTATAAATATGACACTTTTAGGGAGATAGTTAAAAAAATACAAAAGTTGTAAGGATGCTTTATGGTCTCAATGTAGCATACCACTCTTTATTTATTTCATACTACTGGAAAGCTCAGAATCACCAGCTCCAGTCAGTGCACAAGCTTTATCAAGTTTCTACTATATGAGGACACTCACTTGATGCACAGTTACCTCATTAAAAAAAGGTAAGCCTCATTTAGCCTTTAGCTTTATACAATATGCCAGATGATGGATTTTGCTTGACTGTTATTCATATTCATGTGATTGTCACAAAATGCAATGTCGTTAGAGATTTCCAGGGAATGTATTCAAGTCTTCACTGGTTCTTTAAGTTTTAGAAAATAATAATTGTTGTCAATACTTAATCCATCACTTAGTGAGAAAAATAATAAAGTTTAATTTCATTTGAACTCATTTAATTAAGTTTCCATGGGAAAGAGGGAGAACTAAACTGTCATAAACTTTTTTCTTCTCATGATGAAATTATTTGATGGTAGTATGTCTCAAATTAGCACCAAAGCATGTAGATTGACTTATTTTCCATCGCCAGTGCTGAGAATTAGTTGTTTACAAATACCATTACTTGTCAATTCATTTGATTTGGCCAAACATGACAATGCAGTAAAGAATGTGGGTGCCGTTATGAAAATAGAAGTTTTATTTCATTGCTTCGAAAATCTTTTTTTTTTTTTTTTAGAAAAAGAGAGAAAAGAAGAAAGAAAGAAAGAGCGAAAGAAAGAAAGAAAAAAAAAAGAATGAAAGAGAGAAAAAAGAGGAAGAGAAAGAGGGAGAGAAAATGGGATTCTTGTTCTATTGCCTAGGCTAGAATGCAGTCTAAAAATGGGTATTAAAAACCTCTTTTATGCCAATAATTGTGCTTAACAATGGAGACAAGAAGGAATAAAGGATGAAAATAACAAACAAGCAGACAACCAATATTTTATTTAAACCTGTGAAATGCTATGCAATTGCTGAGGAGTGATTTACTTCCAATTATGTGGTCACTTTTAAAATAGGTATAATGTGATAC
>CAUYLZ010086535.1:0-28842 GCA_963573645.1 Pithecia hirsuta
AAATGCCAGATATAGGTGAAGGGGAGGAAAGCAGCAAATCACACTGCCACGTGTGTACCTATGCAACAATCTTGCATGTTCTTCACATGTACCCCAAAACCTAAAAAACAATAAAAATTAAAAAAAAAAAAAAATTCTTCATGACTTCCTGATGAGCCTGATCCTGTGCAGGCCTAGGCTAATGTGTGTGTTTGTGTCTTAGTTTAGTTTTGGTTTTTTTTTTGAGACAGAGTCTCTTTCTGTCACCCAGGCTAGAATGCAATGGTGTGATCTCGGCTCACTACAACCTCCGCTTCCTGGGTTCAAGTGATTCTCGCACCTCAGCCTCCCACGCAGCTGGGACAATAGGCATGTGCTACCTTGCTGGCTGATTTTTGTATTTTTAGTAGAGTCGGGGTTTTGCCATGTTGGTCAGAATGCTCTTGAACTCCTGTGATCCACCTGCCTCAGCCTCCCAAAGTTCTGGGATTACAGGTGTGAGCCACCACACCCAGCCTCTGTCTTCATTTTTAACAACAACAAAAAAAAAAAAAAGAAAGAAAAAACAGTAAAATGATTTAAAAATCTAACAAAGCTAGTAGCATAAGCATGTAAAGAGAAAAACAGTTTTGTAGAGTTGTACAATGTTTGTTTTAAGCTAAGTGTTCTTATAAAAGAGAATACATTTTTTAAAGTTTATAAAATAAAAATTACAGTAAGCTAGATTTATTATTGAAGAGAGAAAAAAATTTAATAAATTTAATGCAACCTATGAATACTGTGTTTATAAGGTCTGCAGTAGTGTACAGCAATGCCCTAGACCAGGCTTGTCCAACCCATGGCCCACGGGCCGCATGCGGTCAAGGATGGCTTCGAATACGTCCCAGGCTTTGACTACAGCTCAACACAAATTCATCAACTTTCTTAAAACATTACGAGATTTATGCACAGATCTTTTTTCTTTTTCTTTCTTTCTTTTTTTAAGCTCATCAGCTATCATTAGTGTTAGTGTATTTTTTTTTTTTTTTTTGAGATGGAGTTTCACTCTTGTTGCCAGGCTGGAGTGCAATGGCGCAATCTTGGCTCACCACAACCTCTGCCTCCTGGGTTCAAGTGATTCTCCTGCCTCAACCTCCGGAGTAGCTGGGATTGCAGGCATGCACCACCACACCCGGCTAATTTTTGTATTTAGTAGAGACAGGTTTTCTTCATGTTGGTCCGGCTGGTCTCGAACTCCCAACCTCAGATGATCTGCCTGCCTCAGCCTCCCAAAGTGCTGGGATTACAGGCGTGAGCCACAGTGCCCGGCTAGTGTTAGTGTATTTTATGTGTGGCCCAAGACAATTCTTCTTCCATTGTGGCCCAGGGAACCCAAAAGATTGAATACCCCTGCCCTAGGCATTCACATTCACTCAGCACGCACTGACTCACCCAGAGCAACTTCCAGTTCTGCAAGCTCCATTCATGGTAAGTGCCCTATGCAGGTGCACCATTTTTTATCTTTCATACCATATTTTTACCATTCCTTTTCCATATCTAGATACAAAAGTACTTACCATTGTATTACATCTGCCTACAGTATTCAGCACAGTAACATGCTATACAGGTTTGCATCCTAAGAGCAACAGGCTATACCATATAGCCCACGTGTGTGGTAGGCTATGCCATTCAGGTTGATGTAAGTATACTCTATGATGGTTGCACAATAACAAAATCATCTAGTGACACGTTTCTCAGAATGTATCCACGTCAGGAAGTGACATGTCTATATAATAGTCAGTCCACAAATGTTTGTTTAATAAAGGGATGTTATAAATTTGTCTTTTTGTTTGTTTTTGTATCATGTCCAACTCTTTCAATCTGTTGCTTAGTAGAATGTGTCTTTATGTTTTATATAGGATTTATTTCCTTGGTAGCAGTATTCTTAATGACAAAGTATCTTTTTAAAATGCATGCACTACCATGCATCTTTGTTGATAAAATGAGCATTGTATGCATTCAGCTACTTTGCTGAACATTAAACTGACTAGTCATGATAAGATTCAGTTACAGACTGTGCTCTTAATACCGTATTAAATAAAATATTAAAGGAATTGGAGAAAAAAGATTCAGTGAAACTAAAATTAGATATTTTCAGTCACCTAGAGCGACCAATTCTCTGTAGTATCTAAAAAAAACATAACCAACAAATACTATTTTCAACTTTTCAAAAAAGGAACAGACTTTGGGGAGATGCTGAATGATCTTGTGTCTTACTATGTGACTCAGATTTTAGAAGGGATAAGACAGAGTGAGAGCAGGACTGTCATCTGGAAATTCCCCAAAATGGGCACTTGTGGTCCAGCCCATTCTGAAACTCCGTGGTGTGGTGTAGACCGTTGCTAGGCAACCCTGATGATGGGACCATGACTCTCTGCTTCAATAAAGCTGTACTCCAGCCCAAGTAAACAACCCTGCTGCTCTACATAGGCAAAGGGCTGTCAGCACAACATTTCCACTCCTCGCTGAAAGCCTGTCATTTCCAGCCTTGGAGGGTACACAGTGCCCTTTTGCTAAGAGGACTCTTCTCCTGAAAATAAGAGGAGACATATTTCAAAGCTAGGACACCGCAGACTAGACCACATAACACTCAGGACCAAATGTTCAGAAAACAGGATTACCATTTTGTGCTCGAGCAGTTGTTTTTCTCTTGGGCTGAGTGTGGAATACTGAAAGCAGGTGTCCACATTTGCATATGTACTTCCTACGCTGCAATTCTGTTTGCTGGTGGCATTGGCTTGTTGGGTTATTTCTGTTAACCAAGGGAACTGTTTACATTGACTTGACCTAACTAGGATGTTCTGCTCCAAATCATCTTGTTTTAGCTTATAGCCTTCCCCAGGACTTAAAATCCTAATCCCGTGGCATAGCCTTCTTAGGAGAACACAGAAGTGAAGAGGGCATCATCAGAGCCGTTTCACACCTTCCTCTGCCAATATTCTAAGAGATAGATTTTATTTTCTTTATTATTAGTATTTTTTTAAAAGACAGAGTCTCTCTCTGTCGCCCAGGCTGGAGTACAGTGGTGCAATCTCAGCTCACTGCAACCTCTGCCTCCTGGATTCAAATGATTTTCCTGCCTCAGCCTGAATAACTGGGACTACAGACACCCACCACCATACCCACCCAATTTTTGTATTTTTAGTAGACACAGAATTTCACCATGTTGGCCAGGCTGGTCTGGAACTCCTGACCTCGGGTGATCCGTCTAAGTTGGCCTCCCAAAGTGCTGGGATTACAGGTGCAAGCCACCACCACCTGGACAAGATAGATTTTAGATGGCGCGCTCCTTGAGACAGTGAGTTGTTAAACTGTTGGAGTTCCCTTCAGCTGTTTTTGAGTAATTCTTCAAGAAACCAGGAGAACTGACTGAGAAGATGAGGCTCTTTCTTCATCTTCTATCACACACACACATTCTCCCCCTTTGACTCTGAACTTTTTAAAAAGGCTTCATACAGCCAACTCTGTATTTTTTAAAATAAATTTTTAAGTAAAAGAAGACAGTAATTTTTGTTGCTCAGCTTGTGTGAAGGTCCGCTGGGTGTTCTGAAGTAGGTCAGTAAACATCTGTCACAGTGATATGTGGTGTTATTAAAATATGTTCACAAATTCTTTGACATGCCTTCCTTCAAAAAGGAGAACCTAATTCCTTCCTTCTTGAGTGTGGTGGCTGGATTTACTGACTCATTGCAAATGAAGCGAATGTGGCAGAAATGTGACTCTGAGGTTAAGTCATAAAAATGATAACTTCTGTCTGGTTCACTCTCGGGTTACTTGTTTTGGTGGAAGCCAACTGCGGGGTAGTAGGGACCCTTAGCCGCCCTCGGGAGAGGCCGAGGTGTTGAAGGGCTTCACCTCAACACCCAGGAATTAGCATCTACTTGCCAGTCACGTGAGTGAACGCTCTTGGAAGTGAATCCTCCACCCCATCAAGAATTCAGATGATTATAATCCCAGCCATCTTCTGTTTTATTTTTTCTTTTCTTTTCTCTCTTTCTTACTGCTGTAGACTTAACCTCCTAGGCTCAAGAAATTCTCCCACCTCAGCCTCCCAAGGAGCTGAGACTACAGGTACATGCCACCACATCCAGCTAATTTGTTTTTTAATGTTAAGGAAATTTATTTTTTATATTTATTTTTGTTATTTTATTTTATTTTAAATTCAAAATAATGTGTTCAGGTTTTTTACATGGATATATTATATAATGGCGAGGTTTGGGCTTCCAGTGAACCCATCCCCCAAATAATGAACATTATACCCAATAGGTAAGTTTTCAACCCTCACGTCCCTCCCATCTCCCCCTTTATGAAGTCCTCATGTCTGTTATTTACATCTATTGAAATAATGCTGCAATAAGCACACAAGTGCAGGTGTCTTTTTGATAAAATGATTTCTTTTCCTTTGATTAGATACCCAGTAGCGGGACTACAGTCTCCCTACATTGCCCAGGCTGGTCTCAAACTCCTGGGCTCAAGGAATCCTTCTACCTTGGCCTCCCAAAGTGCTGGGAGCATGGGCATGAGCCACTGTACCCAGCCCTGGCCAACATCTTGACTTTAACTTCGTAACAGACCCTGAACCAAACTCACTCAATCAAACTACTCCCACACTCCTGACCCATAAAAATTGTGAGAGATAGTAAATGTTTATTGTTTTAAATCACTAAGTTTTGAGATAATTTATTACACAGCAACAGATACACACTGGCTCTCTACCCTCCTGTGCCATAACCATTTGTTATGGAACTCTTCATCTCCTGAACCTGAACAGGACTTTGTAACCCTTCACATGTTGCATTAGGCAGCTACCACCATCAGAGATGAAACCTATTTGCCAGCACATATCTAGGGGGGCCAACTCAAAGAGTTGAACATTTAAGCAAACATTTTAGAAAGTGTCCCTTTACTCTTAATTGTAAATGAAGACTAAAAAGCAACCTTCATGTTACAATGTAGATGCCACTTACACAGTATTTACAATTGTGCACAAGTAAAAGTGTGACCTGTGGAGACTGATTCTTTTGTTTGACACTGGTCTGTTCATGGACTTTTTAACTTATTCCATTAAATGCAGGTATCATCCACAAAGTTCAAGAATTTGATCAAAGTGGGCTTCATGTGTGTAACCCAGTTCCCCAGGCCACATTAGTTTACAGGTGAAAAATGGGGTCACTATTAAAAGTATAGCTGGGGAATGATGTCAGCAAATGACAGAGTGGGTAGCTCCAAGCTCTTATCTCCCTGCAAACATACATACACACACACAAAGCAGAAACTGTCAGAACCAACTTTGTCAGAGCTCTGGAAAACAGCCAAAGGTTTACAGCAACTTTGTGAATGCTGAATTGAGAAAAAAGCAACTTGAAAATGGTAGGAAAGTTTGTGACATTTTTTCCTGTCTTTGCCCACCTCCTCCCCAGCATGGCAACAGTCCTGAAGAGGTGCCTGTGTTCCCAGGGGGAACTCTGGTTCCAGATTCCAGAAGAAGCAGAGCAGATCTCACTCACAAATTATTCCATGTGTCTGTTCTAACCTGTCTGGGGACTATGTGAAAGACGGACACACACACTTGCATTGGTTTCACCTGACAGGCTGGAAGAGTGGCCATCGCTCAGCAAACACAGCAAGGTGAACCGACCATTCACAGAAGCCTGGGGAAAGAGTTTATGGTACAGACGTTCAATAGACAGTCTGAGGCCCAGGAAGAAAGGCTGGGGCAAATTCTTTGTGAAATAGGATCTTCAAAAGCACCTGGGCGTATGGAGGAATCTAGAAAACCATGCACATTCTCAGGGCAAGATGCATGCTCAAAAAAGACATGAGAAGACGCTAAATTTTCAAGTCTGGCTGATAAAAGCTGAAGGAGTTTCTTATCACTCCCCATCCCTAAAGATTGCTAAAGGGAGTCCTCCAGGTTGAAATAAAAGGACACTAGACTGTTGCCATAATGAAGCCATCATGAGGAAATAAAGATCTCTGGTCATGGTAAATACACGGGCTAATATAAAAGCCAGTATTTTTGTATTTGAAAGATTGCTAAAGGGAGTCTTCCAGGTTGAAATAAAAGGACACTAGGCTATTGCCATAATGAAGCCATTATGAAGAAACAAAGATCTCTGGTCACAGTAAATACATGGGCTAGTATAAAAGCCAGTATTTTTGTATTTTTGGTCTGTAACTGCATTTTAAATTTACTACATGATTTAGAAGACAAATGTATAAAACAATTATAAATCTATGATATTAGAAATACTATATATAAAGAGATGTCATTTCTGACAACAATGACACACAAGGAGAGGAAGGAGCCATGTGGGAGCAGAGGTTTTACACACTGTTGAAGGTAAATTGGTATTTATTCAAATTATATTATTATAAATTTAAGATGTTAAATGTAATCCCCAAGGTAAACACATAGAAAATATTTAGAGAATATAGACAAAAGAAAGTGAGAAGGAAATAAAAAACTACCCCCCAAAATCAATTAATCACAAAAGAAGGCAATAATAGAGGAAAAATCTAATATCCTCTAATGATAAGGAAAGACTCTTAGAAAATGAGGAACAGAAGGAAACTTTCTCTATATAATAAAGAGTATTTATGAAAAAAACCCACAGATAACATTGGACTTAATGGTGAAAGACTCAAAGCTCTCCTGCTAAGATCAGAACCAAGACAAGGATGCCTTCTTTCACTGCTGCTATTCAACATTATACTGGAAGCTCTAGCTGCCAGATTGCAAAGAAATTAAAGGCATCCAAGTTGTAAAAGAAGATGTAAAACTATCTCTATTTGTAGATACCATGATCCTTTACATAGAAAATCCCAAAGAATCCACAAGAAAGCTACTAGAGCTAATAAACACAGTCACCAGTAGAGTTGCAGGGCACAATATCAACACACAAAAAAGTTAGACTCTTGCCTTATACATACCATTTACAAAAATTTACTCAAAATGGATCAAAGACTTAAACTTGAGAGCTAAAACTATAAAACTTTTAGGAGAAAACACTGGGGAAAACCTTCATGACATTGGATTTGGCAAAGGTTTTGTGGATGAGACACCAAAAACAGGCAACATAAGAAAAAATAGATAAATTGAGCTTCATCTAAATTAAGAACTTTTGTGCCACAGAGGACACTGTTGAGAAAACCAAAAGAACCTACAGAGGGGAGAAAATATCCACATGTCATATATCTGATAAGAGATTAGTATACAGAATAAATAAAGAACTCCTACAATGCAACAAGAGAAAAAAAAAAACAACTTAAAAATGGGAAAAAGATTAAATAGACATTTTTCCAGAGAAGATACACAAATGGCCAATGAATACATGAAAAGATGCTTAATGTCATTAGTTATTAAGGAAATACAAATCAAAACCCCAACAAGATACCACTTCATATCTACTAGGATGGTTATAATTTTTCTTTTAAATAGAAAATTACAAGTGTTGACAAGAATATGGAGAAGTTGGAAGCTTCATACATTGCTGGTGGGAATGTAAAATGGTGCTGCCAGTGTAGAAAACAGTTTAGTGGTTCCTCAAAAAGTTACACGTACAATTATCATACGATTCAACAATTCTACTTCTCAGTATATGCTCAAGACAATTGAAAGGAAGGACTCACAAAATAGTTACTTGTATGCCAATATTCATTGCAGGATTATTCACATTAGCCAAAAGATAGCAACAACACAAGTGACCATAAATGGATGAACATAATGGATATCCACAAACAAAATGTGCTATATACATACAATGGAATATCATTCAGCTATATAAAAGAGTGAAGTCCTAATACATGCTATAACACGGATGACCCTGAATACACTGTGCTAATGAAATAAAACACAAAAGAACAAATGTTATATGATTCAATTTATATGAAGTATCTAGAATAGGTAAATTTTTAGCATCAGAAAGTAGATTCAAGGTCACCAGGAGCTAGGGGAAGGGAGAATGAGGAGTTATTCTTTGATGGTTACAGAGATTCTGTTTGCAGTGACGAAAAAGTTTTGGAAATAGAACAGTGATGGTTGTGCAACATTGTCAACATAATTAATGCCAGTGAACTGCACACTGAAAAAATTGTTAAAATATCAAGTTTTATGTTATCAATATTTTACCACAATTTAAAAAAAAAAAATCTAGGTGGGATAAAGGAAGGGGATCTCTTACTTTTCCTGGGGCACTTTCCTCCAATGCATTGCTTTGTCAACTCAACTCTTTTCTTTCTTTCTTTCTTTCTTTCTCTCTCTCTCTCTCTCTCTCTCTCTCTCTTTTCTTTCTTTCTATGATACAGGGTCTCACTCTATTGCCAAGGCTAAAGTGCAGTGGCTCAATCAATGCTCACTGCAGCCCCAAACTTCTGGGCTCAGACAATCCTCCTGTTTCAGCTAGCTCTACACCACTATGACTGGCTAATCTATTTTATTTTTCATCCTATGCTGCCCAGGCTGGCCTTCACCTCCTGGCTTCAAACCATCTTCCTGCCTCCCAAAGTGCTGGGATTGTCAGCTGGCCCTTGTCAGCATTTTTAAAGCTATCTTGTTAACTCAGACATTATTAAGGCCATTAAGGAAAACCCAATAGAGGAGAACAAGACAGGTTCCCTTGTTTACCCACTTGCCAACAGGGCAGGCCCTCAGGAGACCGCCCCCCGCCCCCAACTCCCTGGCCCAGGCCCCAGGCTTTGTCTGCTTCAGGTGACCATGCAGTTAAACTCTGAGCTCTCCAACAAGATTTTCCTGAATAGATCCAACAACCCTAGAGAAATGTCCCAGGTGAGCTTTGGAAATCCCCTCGGGTACCATGCGGCTGCTGTATTTTCTCCCTACAATAAAAGCTGCCTTGCAGATTACTGCATTGAGATATCTGCGTTTCTGGTTCCCATATTCCAGACTCCAACAGATACCTCCTGGAATCAGGAAGAGATACACTCTCTGTCCCCCAACATGCATACTGTGTTAAAAGGTTACAAGCTGGACTGCCTTAAGTTCTCAAACTATAGCAGAGCTTTTAATAAATGGCTTTTCAGTTTTGTTACTCCTCCCCTAGAGATCAGGCAGGAGTCCATGGGGCTAGAATAAGGGGCAGAGTGAGGAATTAAGGAAACAAATACAGGGCTGTGCTCAGAAGTATTAATACCCATGCCCTTCAGCTTTTATCCACTGCCCTCAATCAGACTTGGGAACTTTAATTCTCTTCCTTTAGCACAAATTCTCTTCCAGGAGGAGCCTCGGACCATCGTGCAAATACAGCCATGGTAGACTACCTTCTCCAGCTCCCCAAACTTGTTTAGATATGCCTGCATCCCAGGAGGGGAGGCCGGGGGTCCTGCTCATTAATAGCTAAGGTTCGCATTGGCTTGCTGTATGCCAGAAATCAAAGTTTTAGATGTGCTAATCTCCTTTCTTTTGTCCTTAACTTAAAAAAATTTTTAAATAGATTTAGTGGGTATAATTGCAGTTGCGCCACATAGATATACTGTGCAGTGGTAAAGTATGGGCTTTGAATGTACCCAGCACCCCAGTAGTGTACCTTGTACCCAATAAGCAGTATTTCATTCCTCACCCCGGCCCCTGGCCTTCCCTCCTTACTTTTTTTTTAATTTAAAAAAACATTGCATGATATTTATGATACCTATATGTTTTGGAAAATTTGTAATGTACCAAAAATTATATATAGCATCATTAAAACTTGCCCTCAACCTTGTTGCTTATTATCTCATGTCACCCTTACCACAATGCAGCGAGGAAGGTTTAATCGCTTCTCTTGTGCAGTCGAGGGAAGCTAGGGTCACAGAGAAGTGAAGAGCCTTGTCTGAGGTCATGCCTAGGAAATGGATTTGTGCAAGGAAAGCCAAGCTCCTCCCTGGTGAACACACGGCCTCCTCAAGTGGAGGCTCCAGCCACAGAAGCTGGTGCACAGCCTCCTGTATGCTCAGAGGCCACCTTCACAATAGGCTATACCCAGCCCTGCTGTACTGATGATCCCCCAGAGAAGGAGAGAGACCCAACTGCTGCCAGCCACAGAAACAACTTGGACAACATGACTTCCTCATTTTTTTTTTTTTTTTTTTTTTTGAGACCAAGTCTCCCTCTGTCTCCCAGACTGTAGTGCAGTAGCACAATCTCAGCTCACTGCAACTTCTGCCTTCAGGTTTACGTGATTTTCCTGCCTCGGCTTCCCGAGTAGCTGGGATTACAGGAGTACACCACCACCTCTGGCTGATTTTTGTATTTTTAGTAAAGGTGGGGTTTCACCATGTTGGCCAGGCTGGTCTAGAACTCCTGACCTCAGGTGATCCACCTCCTTCGGCCTCCCAAAGTGCTGGGATTACAGGCGTGAGCCACTGTGCCTGGCCATGACTTCCTAATCTTAACGTTGAGGGCTGAACTAGTCCAAAAACCATTAAAGATAACAGGCCTGAAGAAATATCTCGCACTAATACGTTCGCAGAAATGTTGGTTGTGTGAATAAATGGATGTCAGTCCCAAGTCAGACATTCCATCCCTGTCCTGCCTCTTGGTGTTTGAACAGCGATTGTGCCTGGACCACTAATATCAGAGTCAGACTGAGATGGGAAGCTTCTCATATACAGAGTCAGACACCCTGGAAATTACAGGGAGCACACCACCAGGGCTACAGTTAAGGTAGGAGTGTTAGCCCCAAGAAAGGACCTCATTTTGCTTTTCTTAAATTCTGCAATGCTTCTAGTTTTTGCTATTTTGATGTCTATCTCACCAAAGCCAATCTTAGGCTTTTCCCAACACTACTATACTCAAAGGGCTTGGGCGTTCTCTGCATGGCAGGCATAAAAACTTTCCCAGAAGTCCCTGAGTTATCTTTGGGATAAATTCCTTCCCCAACACATTCCAAATCTTCCCTAGGTAGTCCTTAGTGATTGTGTGAACAGCCTGTAAAAGGAGTGCTAGGTTTCTTCTGCTGGGGGGTACCCTGCCTTTGAGCATATCTGGCCAAAGACCTAAGTTCTCTAAATTGTGTCGTTCTTCCGAAATCCTCAAAGCCACCTGCAAGCATTAGAGAAGGAGATGTTTCTCCACTGAAAACTCGCCCCCAAAAGCTGACTTGCCTTCTGTGGTTCACAATGTCTCCTAGAGAGAAAAAATTCAGCCCTCGCAGCTTAAGGTTGAGTACGCACCCGGCCCACTGTTTCCGTAACAACGGAGCCAATCTCTGACTAACCCTCAACTTAGGAATGATTCACACAAAGGAAGGAGCTCTGAGCATCCCCTTCGCCTCCACCGCCACCAGAGTTCTCCCTGCCACTGCCAGAGCCACCAGCTCCCTAGTCCTGGTCCCGCGTACTCCTCCCCACCCTTCTCAGGGCTCAGAGGAGCTAAAGCATCAGAGACGGCCTCCCCAGCCCCTCTCAGCAAGAGGCACTGATGCCGAAAGGCAGTAAAGTTTTTAGAACCAGGGCCTTGGAATCAGGCAGGCCATGCATCGTGTTTGAATTCCTTCACTTGTTGGCTGTATGGCCTTAGACAAGTTCATTAATTTCTCTAACCTTTGCTTTTCACATCTGTAAAAATAGGAAGACAACCACACTAATCCCTTAGGGGATTGTAAGGATTGAAAAACATAAGACATATAAAGCATGTAGCATACAGAAAGTGCCTTATAAGAAGTAGTTGTTATTCTCATCCAAAGACGTTATCAATATTCAAAGACTCAGCTCCACTAGGAGGCAATGGTAGTCCCAGCCCACCTTGGGCAGCCCCAGACTTATACCCAATGATCTGCTCCTGCTGTCTCATACCCCATCCCTTTGCTCACTCTCTCCAGCAAGTTCCCAGAACATGCCATCTTCCTTCCTGCCTTGATACCCTTCTTCCCTTTTGTTTTTGTTTTTTTTTTGAGTTGGAGTCTCACTCTGTCACCCAGGCTGGAGTGTAGTGGTGCATTCTCAGCTCACTGCAACCTCCGCCTCCTGGATTCAAGTGATTCTCCGCCTCAGCCTCCCAAGTAGCTGAGATTACAGGTGCCCACCACCAGGCCTGGCTAATTTTTGTATTTTTAGTAGAGACAGGGTTTCACCATGTTGGCCAGGCTGATCTCCAACTTCTGACATCAGGTGATCTGCCTACCTCAGCCTCCCAAAGTGCTGGGATGACAGGCGTGAGCCACCATGCCTGGCCCCTTCTTCCCTTTTCTTTGGCTAAATTTTCATCCTTTAGGTCTCAGCTCAGATGTCACTCCTCAGGGAAGCCTTGCAGAGCCCTCTTCCCACCAGACCTAATTAGATTCCCCCTTACTGTTGTTAAATGCTGTCTATCTTTGAAAGACTGTCTATAATTTTAGTTGTACCATTATAAATTTAACCATTGTTACGTGTCTGTTTCCCCTTCAGACTACAAATTCCGTGAGTGTAGGGATTATATTAGCTATGGTACCCTTATCACCTAGGAATTGGCTTGGCACATGGTGTGAATAGATGAGTGAAAGAGAGAGAAGAAGGAAGGGAGGAAGTAAAGGAAGGAAGGAGTAGGGAGGGAGAGAGGAAAGAGGGAAGGAAGGAAGTTAGTTAGTTAGTTCTTGGGTACACATGAACTATCCAAATCATACTATTCTATTTAGACCCCTGCCATGATGGTTCAGCTCAGAGTTCTAGGTTTCTGTATCAACTTTCCTACACAGCTTTGAGTCCGCTCCTGGATCTCAGCCAGCTGTGTGGAGCCCAACACCATCCCAAGCTCTTCCAGACCTTTCCTTAGATGATTAGATGCTGCTTCCAAACCCACTAGACAGTGCCTGACGTCCCGCTGGGCAGGAGTGAACTTTTCTGATTTGCACCCCAGCCACCTGCCTGCCTTTGTTTATTTCCTCCCACCTG
Source organism: Pithecia hirsuta (assembly GCA_963573645.1). Lineage (NCBI taxonomy): Eukaryota > Metazoa > Chordata > Mammalia > Primates > Pitheciidae > Pithecia > Pithecia hirsuta. Next base: position 12,883 of record CAUYLZ010086535.1, read on the forward strand.
GATTCTAACTACTGCGCTCAATCCCACGGATTAGCCACCTGGCCTTGATGGTTGCCAAGATGTCAAGGACGTTCTGTGCTCTGAAGATGTTAGACTCACCCCAGACCCCATTCAGTGAAGCCTCAAGTCTCCCCTCCACTGCTGTGTGACTGAAGCTGTGCAAGCCTCATGCTTCTGGTTCTGGACACCTGAGCTCTGGAATATGGAGCTCAGGGTCACCACTAGCACTTCTAGGATAGTCTAGGAGCCTAACTCAGTGTAGCCCCCCAGATCCACTCCACCAACTTCCCATGGAATATTGTAGAAATGTGATGACTTTTTAAAATAACCCATTTGAGGCTGGGAGCAGTGGTTTACACCTGTAATCCCAGCACTTTGGGAGGCCAAGGTGGGCAGATCGCTTGAGGGCAGGAGTTCAAGACCAGCCTGGCCAAAGTGGTGAAACCCCATCTCTACTAAAAATACAGAAAATTAGCCGGGTGTGGTGCCTGTAGTTCCAGCTACTTGGGAGGCTGAGGCAGGAGAATCGCTTGAACCTGGGAGGCAGAGGTGGCAGTGAGCCAAGATCGTGCCATTGCACTCCAGCCTAGGCTACAAGTGCAAAACTCCATCTCAAAAAAGAAAAAAAAAGGAAATAACCCATTTGAAAAATATCAGCTTTTCATGAAGTTTCTTACTGGCTTAAGGCCTGCTTACGACAACTATGTTAAACTAATCAGCATACTACCACCTTCACCCTCACCTCCACCCGCAACGCACATGTATTGCAGTCTCACTACGCCTTTGCTAATCACTACATACAACTTTGTTTCTGTGGGAAAATGCATGCCCAGATTCAAACAACCAACCTAAAAATAGTCTTTGGAGCCTCAATCCTCAGTAAATGCAGGGCGGGCTGCCTGCCCATCCACTGCGCCATAGCCTTTCTAAAGCTAGGAAGGAGAGAATTTGAAGGACGAATGTCGTTCAAGTCCCACTTTAAAGCGATGGGACTGGTTTAGGCATGTGCTTGGGGAAATCCATCACTCACCAGGTGGCTTTCCTTTCTGTTTCCCACCTTTTACCCCCAAGTCTTTGTTCACACAGGTTCTCCTGAATGGGATGCCTGCTCCCCGACCTCCACTTGGTTAGACTTGACCCATCCTTCTCAACCTGTTCTTATAGCTTCCTGAGACTTCTCCAGACTGTGACCACCTGCCCTCTTATGAACTCTTTGGGCACTTAGCACATGGCACTCCGATTTGCTCTAGATTGCCTCATTTCTGTTTCCCCAATCATAAGCTCCTTGAGGGCAATGGCTGTGTCTCATGCATCTCCACAGGGGTGAGCTCATATTGGTTCTCATAAATCCTTGATCTTATGAGATTGGAACTGAAGTCCTAGACATTTCCCATTTCCTCCCCCCTCACCCCTACCCCTCACGTCCTCCAGCTCTCTAACATCACTGGGACCAGCCCGGACCACTCTGGTGTCCTATATGTTAACAACAGGTGTGGCTGTTTCTATCCACCAAACGTCTCTGCTTGTGATGGAGAACCACATGCTTCCTAGGAAGGAAGAGCATCTTCTCATTCAGCAGACTCAGCTGTTGGGTCGTGCGAGGTGATGGGTAGAGAGGAGAGTCAGACAAGCTAAGAGAAGGCAGAGTTACTCTCTGCAAGAGAAGCCACAGGAGATACCCAGCTAAAGGAATCTTGCACAACAGAAGAGGCTGGAAAGATGAGGGGGTTAGAAGGAGAGTCTGTGTGGCTATAGGTTCATGAAAAGAGAGGAGGAGGAGGACAGGGAAGCTGAGGACGAGGGTGAGTGATGGAGCAGACATTGTCAGGGGGTGAGACTTTAGGGTAAAAAGACATGTTTCAAGTCAAGTTTTAAAAAGATCTTGGCGTGGTGGCGCACAACTGTAATCTCAACACTTTCGAAGGCTGAGGTAAGAGGATTGCTTGAGTCTAAGAGTTCGATATCAGCCTGGGCAACATCTCAAAACCCTGTCTTTCTTTTAAAAACAAAACAAAACAAAGCTTGTGCTGTATGATGTAGTATATGCCCCTCCTCACCTCCCTTAGAAACCCTCAGTAAGAAATCTACACAGTTCCTTGATGTTTTCTGAATCAGCTGCATGGAGCTCTCAGTTCACTGTTTCAGTAAGACCACAGGTGCAGTAGTTCTCATGGTAGGTGTGGAGTGAGTGTGCAGAGCCCCCAAGGAAGCCCAGCTCAGGTATAGTGGGTAATATGTACATTTGTTTGTTCAGAAGGTGCCAGAGTCCCTCTTTACAGGTATAAAGATTAAATAAGGAAAATACAATTTATGAAATGAAAAAAAAAATTACCTTGAGCCCTACCAGGTGAACACTATTTTTCCCAATCCTAATTGAACCTTTGAGGAAGGTGTTTTTTGTTTGTTTGTTTGGTTGGTTGGTTTTTTGGCACAGGGTCTTGCTGGGTTGCCCAGGCTGGAGTGCAGTGGCATGATCATGGCTCACTGCAGCCTTGAGTTCCCAAGGCTCAGGAGACCCTCCCACCTCAGCCTCCCAAGTAGGTGGAACTATAGGCATAAGCCACACATCCAGTTAATTTTTGTATTTTTTTGTAAAGATGGGCTTTTGTCATTTTTCTCAGGCTCAAGGGCCCAAGGAATCGTCCCACCTCAGCCTCCCAAAGTGCCGGGATTACAGGCATAAGCCACCACGCCCAGCCAAAAGTGTTCTTCAGCTGGGACCCAGAGAACCTCTGAGACATGAGAGAATCCCGGTCTTTGACAACCTATGTTGTACCTATGGACAGCTGACTGTTGCTTACTTGTGGCTCAATTAAGACCAAAAAAAATAATAATAATAATCCAGCAGTTCTGAAGAATGCTTTCCTGTTCCTTCTGGGGATGACCAAGGGGTCAGGGACTCCGCCTTTGCCTTCGTGGGAGAGCATTCTCCCAGCAGCCTCACTCTGCGGGCTACATAGCATGCTCATACTTATAATTGAATTCAAGAAACTGGAGCTCCAAGCCAAGAGCAACAGCTTGTGATGTGATTTGTGGGTGTTAAACGCTCCAGAAAGCGGTCAGCGTGTAGGCGACAGATGGGAGGGGAAGGTATTCCTTAGCTGCGGTGGAGGAGGAAGACTGAGTGCCTTTTCCATTTTGGAACATGTGGCTTTTCTCTGCTGAGGATGGCTGGCCACCCTGGTGTGGCCCTGACCAGGAAAGTCTGAGTCTGCAGCCTCTGAGCCTGAAGGTCAGGCGTGGTCACTTTAAAAATAAACTCTTGTGACTGTAACTCTGGCTCAGCGTGTGCACTTGTGGCCTCTGACTGAAGACACTGGCCACAGCTATGATTTGCATTCACCAAAAATAGTCATTTCAGCATCTGAGAGTGAGATGGGGAAGGAAGAGCCAAGTGCAGTTTCTTCCTCTCCTGCTGCTGTTTTTCTCCGTGGGTCTAAGCAGCTCAGCTCAGTCTGTGCGCTTCCCTCTTGCTTCAGTCGCCCTGCTCAGGATTAGGCTCCTTCCTTCAACAAAGGCTTGTTGAGGGCCATTTATGCACCAGGCACTGGGGATTCAACAGTGAACACAACAGACATGGGTCCTGCCCTCCAGGTTTTTAAGGTCTTACTGGGAGTTTTCATTATGTGGCTGCCATAACTACAGCAAACTGCGTGGCATCAAACAAACACCAGACATTTTTTCTCTCACCGTGTTGGAGGCCAGGAGTCTGAAGTTAGGTGTCAGCAGGGCCATGCTGCCCGGGAAGGCTCTGGTGGGGGTCCCTCCCGGCCTTGCTGCTGCTGGCGGCTGCTGTCAACCTCCATCTTCTTTGGCTTAATGATGCCTCATCCCAGTCTTTGCCTCTGTCTTCACATGGCTTCTGCGCCGTGTGTCTAGGTTTCTGTGTCCAGATCTTTCTCTTCTTCTTCTTTTTTCGGAGCTGGAGTTTTACTCTGTCACCCAGGCTGGAGTGCAGTGTCATGATCTCGGTTCACTGCAACCTCCACCTCTTGGGTTCAAGTGATTCTTCTGCCTCAGCCTCCCAAGTAACTGGGACTACAGGTGCCCGCCACCATGCCTGGCTAATTTTTGTACTTTCAGTAGAGACGGGGTTTCACCATATTGGCCAGGCTGGTCTCGAACTCCTGACCTCATGATCCTCCCACCGTTGCCTCCCGAAGTGCTGGGATTATAGGTGTGAGCCACCAGGCCCGGCCTTTTTTTTTTTTTTTTCTCCCTGTCACCCTGGCTGGAGTACAGTGGCGTGATCTTGGCTCACTGCCACCTCTGCTGCCTGGGTCAAGCAATTCTCCTGCCTCAGCCTCCTGAGTAGCTGGGATTACAGGTCCCTGCTACCTTGCCTGGTTAATTTTTGAGTTTTTTAGTAGTGACAGGGTTTCACCTTGTTGGTTGGCCAAGCTGATCTTCAACTGCTGGCTTCAAGTGATTTATCTGCTTCAGCCTCCCAAAGTGCTGGGATTACAGGTGTGAGCCACCGCTGCCTGGCCAGATCTTTCTCTTCTTCTGAGTACACCAGTCATACTGGATTTAGGGCCCACCCTAATTAAATATTGTCTCATCCTAAGTATTCCATCTGCAAAGACTTTAATTCCAAAAAAGGTCCCACTCTGAGCTTCCAGGTGAACATGATTTGAGGGGGAGGGAGGGACACTGTTCAGCCTGGTACAGGTGTCAAATGGGAACTAAACAAATACATACATATGGGGCAGGATTATATGGCAAGGATTAAGCAGGTGGACAGATGTGGTGGCTCACGCCTGTAATCCTAGCACTTTGGGAGGCAGAGGCGGGCGGATCACTTGAGGCCAGGAGTTTGAGATCAGCTTGGCCAACATGGTGAAACCCCATCTCTACTAAAAATACAAAAATTTGCCAGGCGTGGTGGTGGACATCTGTAATCCCAGCTACTCGGGAGGCTGAAGCAGGAAAATTGCTTGAACCTAGGAGGTAAAAGTTGAGCCAAGATTGTGCCACTGCACTCCAGCCCAGGTGACAGAACAGGACTCCATCTCAAAAAAAAGAACAAAAGAAAAATTAACTGGTTGTTTTCTGTATATTTTTGTTTCTATCTTCCTTTTCATACACCAAGTCAATATACACCAATCAGAAGCACACTCCCCTCAGTGTCGCAGGAAGATTCTGGAAGGCATGCAGCCTGCAGAGACTGTCTTCCTCTCTCAGAGACCAGAGAAGGGCGGTCAGGCCTGGAGACAGGAGAGAGTGGGAAGACAGTGTGGCAACAAGAACAGGGAGGCAGGGGACAGCGGGTGCATTCTGTGGGGAGAACCAGGAAAGGGAGTGGATGGGCTGTCCTTGACTGCGGGCCCCTCCCCCACCCCACAGACATAGCAGGTACACAGCTCCCCGCCTCACCGTGAGTCCCAGGCACTTGTAAGTTCCCCTGAACCAAGGGCTGGGGACTTGAGCAGCTCTGGAGATGGGGTTATGAGGTTATAGGTGGAATCGAACAGAACCAACTGGAATGTCCCTCTGAGCTAAAGCCTCACTGAACTCCCCGCTTCTCCTACTGTGCTTTATAATGGCAGGTGGTGACAAACAGAATGGGGGCACTACACAGAGTAAGAGGGGGCAACTTTCGACTCAAGGCCAGGAAGGAGCTCCCTGAGGAGGTGACTGCCCAGATGTGACCTACAGGATGGATGTTCACGGGACACACAGTAGGGGAGGGAGGACTTTTCAAACAGAGGCCGCGCCCTGTGTGCGCGTCTTGAGTGGGGAAGAAACATCTTAGTCTCTGAGCTGGAGCAGAGAGAAGCGTCACATGAGCTGAAGAGGAAAGCAGGGCCCAGAGGCTCGGGCCCCGTGGGTTACAGTCAGGAATCTGGAGGCAGAAATCAACAGGACTCAGTGACGATGGAAATCCATTCATTGTACAAATGTTGGAAATTCATACCAGCAAAAAGAGGGCAAAAAGAGGAACATTTGCACAAAACGATAAACTGTAAACGTGTCTCCCTGACCGTATGTATCCTTCAACAGAGTGTCTCCCAGCTGATGGGTTTTAAGTTGTTCCTGACATACCCCTGTTGTGAACAAGACTAAGAACAACCTTGTTTTTGTGTATATGCTTTTATTATTTCTACAAGACAAATGCCCAGAAAAGCAAAAGAGGTTTATGTTTTCAGTGGCTTTCACTCATTGTCACCACATTGCCCTTCAATGTGGTTGGGCCAAACTGAAAATAGAGCTGCCATCCAGCCATCCTACTGCTGGGTATATCCCCATGAGAAAGGAAATCAGTAGACTGAAGAGGTCTCTGCACGCTCATGTTTGTTGCAGCACTATTTACAGTAGCCAAGATTGGGAAGCAACCTACATGCCCATCAGCAGAGGAGCGGATAAAGAACATGTGGTATGTACACACAACCGAATACTATTTAGCCATAAAAAGGAATAAGATCCTGCCATTTGCAACAACATGAATGGAACTGGAGGCTATTATGTTAAGTGAAATAAGAGAAGCACAGATAAGACAAACATCACACATTCTCACTTATCTGTGGGAGCTAAACATCAAAACAATTGAACTCATGGCAATAGAGAGTAGAAGGATGGTCACCAGAGCCTGGGAAGGATAGTGGGGATGGGGTAGGGGAGAAAGGTGGGGATGGTTAACGGGGACCTGCTTTTTAACAAGTGTTCAGGTACACAGTCAAACTTGAGAACCACTGTGCCACTGCACAGGACATTGAACCAGATGTCAAATGCTGGTGGCTTGGCACCTCTCACCGGGGCGTAAGTTTAGAATCCTGTCTATTCTAGCCAGCCTCTGGGGCCATTCACACAAGATATAAGGTTTACTCATTAATTCAACAAATATTGAGTGCCTACTGTATGCCAGACACTGAAACAAAAAGTGGGGTACAGTGGGGAACAAGCCAGATCGGGGCCTGACCTCGTAGGGCTAACAGAGAAGACAGACATTCAATGAATCATTACCTGCCAATTCCTTACAGGATATGCTTTGCAGGGTTTTAAAACTCAGTGCTTCTTGGGAGGCGGATGCAGACAGATCACAAAGTCAAGAGATCGAGACTACCCTGGCCAACATGGTGAAACCCCATCTCTACTATAAATACAAAAATGAGTATTTATAGTAAATAAAATACTAATTTTATTATTATTTATTATTATTTTTATTATGGTTGTGGGTGCCTGTAATCCCAGCTACTCGGGAGGCTGAGGCAGGAGAATCACTTGAACCCGGGAGGCAAAGGTTGCAGTGAGCCTAGATGGTGAAATTGCACTCCAGCCTGGTGACAGAGCAAGAGTCTGCCTCAAAAAAAAAAATGTATATATATATATCAATGCTTCTCAGTCCTTAATTTGCGTAGAAATGCCCTGGGATCTGGTTGGAATGCAGGCTCTGATTCACCAGGTCTGTGGCAGGCCTGAGAGTCTAGTCTGTCTTTTGAACCAGCTCTCAAATGAGGCTGCTGGCCTGAGGGGCACACTTTGATTAGCAAAGCTTTAAACCTCCTGAGGCAATTTCCTATTGTTATCCAATTCTAGCCTACAATTTCTGATGGGAAAAAGTGACAGGAATCGTTAATTTTTTTTCTTTCCCGTAGAAAAATCAGGAGAGAGTCAGGAGCGGTTATCCCCCTTTCAGGTGGGAAAGCCAGGCCCTGGCACTCTGAGTGTCACATCGAGGCTGGGTGTTAGGGCCCCAGGAGCTCACGGCACACCACCTGCATTACTAGGAGGTTCAGGCAGCCGAAACAATGGCTTGGCTGATTAACTTCTGCATTTGAGTTTTATCACAGAGCCACAGAGCTCTCCCCGAGCCAGCCCTGATGTTGGGGAGACAACTGCTTGGTTCTCCCTCTGGCCCAGGACTTTGATAAGAAAATAGATGTGGATTTGCAATGCCTGTGAGTCAAGTGAGTTCTTTGGGCTGAATGATAAAAAAGGCGCAAGAAAATAACACTGGATGGTGGCAGCCCCTCTCATTCCCCGCAACCCCATAAAAATAAAGGCCTCCCAGTCCTCTAGAGCAAAGGGAAAATGGGAAGCAGGCTTTTCTTGGCTTGTTTCCAGCCAGGGCAGCTGGAATCTATTGGACACATTCAAACAGTCACTCTCCCTGAGATAGGCTGGCTGGGTAAACGCTGCCATTTCATTTCAGGAGGCTACTTCCCCTCTTGAGCCTCCCAGCTCACCTGGGGCCACCCTTCCGCTCTCACACCCCAGCTAAGTTTCTCGCCTGCACTGAGCTCTCAGGGTTTGTGAAGCGGACTTGTATGATCCCAAGTGATTTCAGGCATTCCTTTGGGGGCTCCACTCCACATCAGCAAACATATTAAAAAGCATCCAGGGCAGGGCACAGTGGCTCATACCTTGTAATCCCAGCACTTTGGGCTGAGGTGGGAGGATTGCTTGAGGCCATCTCTTAAAAATTTTTTTCTCTTTAAAAAAAACCACTAGCCAGGTGTGGTGGTATGAGCCTATAATTTCAGCTACTCAGGAGGCTGAAGTGAGAGGCTGAGGCAGGAGGATCACCTGAGCCCAGGAGCTGGAGGTTGCAGTGAGCTGTGATTGTGCAGCTGCACTCCATCCTGGGCAACAGAGAGAGACCATGTCTCAAAAAAAAAACCCAACAAACAAACAAACAAAAAACCTACACATCTTTTGTGTTACGTATTTGGCCAAGGTGAGCAAGTTTTATTTGTTAGCATTTTGACTATTAAAAAAATGATGCTTTTATAGTTCTACTTTTAAAATAATTCGCCTACCAGGGATACATTCAATCTACAATTGGCTGTGCTTTCTCACATCAGTATGCAAGCCAGAAAATCTTTTCAAAGTAAGAAAAGCAAGCCTTATTGTTTTTAAGCATAATGAAGTTTTATGAATTCTCAATTTATTCACAAAATCAGCATGTAATTTTTGTAGGCATTTGATCTAACTTTTAATTTCAGTTTTGCAGTTCCTTTTCTACTTTGAGTTCCCTATTTTTGGGAGGAGAATTTAAGTGTCTTGGTAGGCCCTTGATGGTGCTTAGTAGCTAAAATGGCCTTGAGTCAGGAAGGGTGAGGCAGGCGAGGACCTAGGCAATGGTGGATGCCGCTCGCTGGGGGAAACTGCTTCCTAGCTCTAAGAGTATTCTCTGTATGTCGCTTTTTTCTTGCATTTTCTTACCTCCAGGGATCCAGTTTCAGCCAAGAATTTGGTTGCCATGGTGACAGAGAAAACTAGGCAGAATTGTCAGGTTCCAGGCTTTATTCAAATGGGCTAGATTTTAATTACAGAAACGTGGTGAGTTTTGGGCAAGGAGGGTGGAATTCCGGCACACCGCAATCTGGATTGAAAAAGGCCACAGAGAGAGAGGGCGGGACGAGAAGGTGGCAGCGTGAGGAGTCTGGGGACCCAGGCAGTTATGCAAAGGTTACATACACAGCGGGTAGTCCTATGGGTCTGGGGTTGGAGATGACCTTTCAGATCTGGCTCTCCTACTCCTCGTCATGTGATCCTGGGTAATAATTAGACATCTCTGAGCCTTCCTTTCATTCACATAACAGGATAATACCAATAATGCCTGCCTCCTGCAGCTGCTATAAGGATTACATGAGCTGCTGTGTTTAGCATAGTAGTTGGCACATATTAGGTGATCCAATATCATTACATTCATATGTATATGTATTGATTTATGTTCATTGAATTCAAAGTAATAACTATTATTATTGAAAGCATACTTCACAGGTCCAAAGAAAGTATTCGAGTTACTCTCAATGTCTCTGCCCTCATAGAGTATGGCGTGACTTCAGTCCTAAGGGAAAGGAAAATACTTTTTGTCCTGTGGCTCCAGTGTGTGTTAGGGCCCTGGAGACACCCATCTTTCTTATCTGCTTACAAGCACAGCCAATAGGCCACACTGGCAGAGTGAGTGTTCCCTCTGAGCAAAGTTAAAGGATGAAAATAGCAGTCTGCATTTGTAAGCCACTCAAAAAACATCAAGCCAGCTGAACCTGCTGTAGCAAAAGTAGTGAGCAGTGGTTCAATCAAATGTGTGGGGTCGGTGATTCTCAAACTGGGATGCACATTGGAATCCCCACCGAGTCCCCCACTGGATGCTCAAATCTGTCTGGGAGAGGGAGGAAGGGAAGAAGGATTCAAGAGAGGTGTTGTGGGCCAGGCTTGAGGGTGAGCGGCCTCACTTCCGTCCTCATTCCATCGACCAGCTGCAGGCACATGCCACCTCTGAGTGTAAGGGACTGAGAAACTAGTCAACTGCATAGCCAGGAGCAAAACCAGCCACACAGGTGATTTTGATGCACAGCTAAGTTCAAAAACTCTTCTCCTGGAGTAAAAGGGAAAGATAATTGAGGTTTCAAAAGCTGAAGACAGAGACAGAAGGAAGCAAACAAAATACCTTCTTGCAGTGGAAGAGAAGCTTACACGGTTTACAGTGCACTGTCACATATTCCCATGTAAATGTTTCAGATAAGGTATCACAGGCCCCAACGTGCCCTTCAAAGGCAAGACCTCCGCTTCCTATGGCACCCTGGCCAGCCTCCCCTTCCCCACCCAACACACTCTAGTCGGCTACATGCCTGCTCATCTCAATTAGACTGCAGGCAAGGGTTCAACGTATTCAGCCTTGAATCCCAAGCGTCTGGCAAGGTCCTTGGCACAGACTAGGGAGAGCTGGTTGAATTTAGTCTGGGAGATTAATGGAAAAGAAGAAATTCAGAGGCAGAAAAGACCCCTGGTGGTTAAGAGCCCTGATTTTGCCACTTAGTACCTTGGTGACCTTGGACAGGTGACTTTAGCCTCTCAGTGTCTTGGTTTTCTTGTTTGTCAGTAGGGTCCATGATTGCATTGACCTCAGATGCTTGTTGCGAGGGTTAAATGAGCTAAGAGATCCAAATGTGCTTAGAAGAGCATCTGACTCATAGTAAGTCCCTGGTAAGTGTCGTTGCTATTTTTGTTAGTAAATGATAAGCAGTCCTACCACAGAAAGGATAGGAAACAGAAAGAAGAGGGTAAAAATGAGCAATTGCAACTAGAAGGGCCTGTGTGCCCACAACAGGGGTGAGGAGGCGTCTCATAGAGCAGGTAAGTTTCCCCACATGCCATGGCCAAGAGACTTCAAAGCAAGTAAACATCAGAGGGTGACATCTGCCTTTCTGCAGAGCAGATGGAACAATCAGTGTACTAGCCTTATACAGGCTGGGGCAGGAAATGGGTTAGCCAGAGTGAACTGTTGACACAGGTGATGAGGAGTCCATGGTGCCAAGCTGAGGCTGGGGTTCTGAAGGGAGAATAAGACGTATGTGCTGGTGTGGGTGGGGGAGTGTGATTTGATGGGGAGGAAGAAGGATAGAAGAGAGAAGAAATTTTTTGAGGCATCTGAGATCCACCTGATAATATTTGACACTGTCTTCAGGCAACAGGTGATTGCTTTATTGCATTAAAATTTCCAAAATTCAAAAGACATATTGCAGCAGCTGCCTGGTAAGATTTCAGAGATTCAGAGGACACAAAGATGTGTTAGAAAAATGCCCTGAAGCCCCGCATGATAAGACAAGGCAGGAGATAATGCAGTGGCTGTCAGCTCAGTTATTCAAGGGTTACGTTCATTTCTCATGAAAATGAAACACCACTTCTGATGACATCAAGATTAGGTGTCTAATTTGTGGATAACCTAGACCCCACTGGCTCTTTCTCCATTCATTCCTCAGATGAAAAAATTATGAGATGCCAATTATGCAAACCTGACAGAAGTGAAATAATCAATTTAGCCTTCAGGAGAGCCTGGGTGATGGGTGGGCTGTGGCTCAGAGGAACTCAAGGCTCCTTTCTGTTGTTAAGCCCCTAGGATTCTACTCATGTCCTCTATATGTTGATGGTTCTGTTGCTCCACCATCAGAAACACTGGCAAAAGGTGCTTTCTCAGCTTCCTTTGAGACTAATCTGAACGCTTTGTGAGGTATGTGATGAACTGGGAGAATAGCCCATAATTAAAGAACCTTCCACCAATTCTCTCCTGCCTCCGTGGCCAACACCTATAATTCTTAGTCAGATAATCAGCCCTCGTCGCTGAGGCTTTGACTGCCATTGCAGCGCAGAATCCTGAAGGTGTCTTCTGTCGTTTGCCTGTTAAGATTGAAAGTCACTTTAAAAACCTAGGATCTGAGTGCCAGGTGCGGTGGCTAACTCCTGTAATCCCAGCACTTTGGGAGGCTGAGGCGGGCAGATCACTTGAGGTCAGGAGTTCAAGACCAGCCTGGCCAACATGGTGAAACCCCTGTCTCTACCAAAAAATAAAAGATAAATAAAAATTAGCCAGGCATGTTGGCGCGCACCTGTAGTCCCAGCTACTTGGGAGGCTGAGGAAGGAGAATCACTTGAATCCAGGAGGCAGAGGCTGCAGTGAGCCGAGATCCTACCACTGCACTGCGGCCCCAGTGACGGAGTGAGAGTCCGTCTCAAAGAAAAAAATCTAGGATTTGAGGGCAGCTAAGAACATAGGGGGCAGGGGTGAGGCGGGTACCTGGAGGGGAGTGAAAGAGAGGCCACAGTTGCCCAAGTCCAGCCTCGGGTCTCTGCTCTGCTTAAACTCCTTCTGCAACTCTCCACTGCGTGACAATGACATCCCCATGGTTCACCATGGTCTTAAATCCCCTGAGAATTCCACCTCATCCTCTGCCACTTCCCTTCACTGCTCTGAAGATGCCCTGGTCCTGCTTCAGTCCCTTGGACATACCCAGGTCTTCTCCATCTTTGCATGTGTCATAGCCTCTTCCAAGAAAACCCTTCCTGCTGCTCATCCCAGAACTGAGTCTTCTTGGATTTACTCTTATTTTGAGAGAAGGGGGCATTTCCACCACCAGAAGGGATCTTGCTGTCTTAGTAGCCATTGTACCCTGACACCTGGCGCATCTACTATATAGAGTCACCACGAGTACACTTGTTTCACAGTTTGGTTGGGCAAGCCCCAAAGCTTGGTTCCCGGTAGGATCAGTCTTGGTGAGTGGGCTGAATTTCTATAAAAGTCTCCCTACCAGTTTCCAATCTTGGTGAAACTATCTTTGTGAGCACAAATGAGAAATTTTGCCATTCATATCAGCAGTTACCCAGCTGTGGACCATGCGGGCGGGGTCTGCAGAAGAGCCTCATCCTACTTTCACTTTTTATTTCCTCCAGTCATGGGAACCGTGGGGTGCCACCTTTTCAGACACTCTAAGAAACAGTGTTCATGAAAGTGGCCAGAGAGTTTTACAAGCTCACCATTAGGAATGATTAAATATCCATGACTAATGCCTCTGTTATTATTAAATTGTATTGGGAGTTCAAAAGTTTGCTTTCTGTGCGTTAAGAGTAAAATGAGAAGAAGAAAGCAACTGAACTTCTCACTTAGAAAACATTTCTTTTCTCCTTGGCCGGGTGCAGCAGCTCACGCCTGTAATCCCAGCACTTTGGGAGGCCAAGGTGGGTGGATCACTTGATGCCAGAAGTTCGAGACCAGCCTGGTCAACATGGTGAAACCCCATCTCTGCTAAAAATACAAAAATTAGCTGGGTGTGGTGGCATGCATCTGTAATCCCAGCTACTCAGGAGGCTGAGGCAGAAGAATCGCTTGGACCCAGGAGGCAGAGATTGCAGTGAGCCGAGATCACGCCACTGAACTCCAGCCTTGGCAACAGAGCAAGATCTTGTCAGAAAAAGAGAAACAGAGAGAGAGGAAGGAAGGAAGGAAGGAAGGAAGGAAGGAAGGAAGGAAGGAAGGAAGGAAGGAAGGAAGGAAACATTTCTTATCTCCTGGACCCAGAAGCACCTTCCATCCATGCATCCAGGAAGTAGGAATGAGAGCTGCCACCAGGGTAGAAAAAGCGAGGAACCCTCATGTGAGACATAGCACCCAGGCCAGGTAAGCCTCAGGAAATGGGAACCCTCTAAGGGCACGCTCATCTGCCTGGGCCACTCTGAGTGCCAGAATTTGTATAATGTTTTAGATTTGCATGCATACAGGAATATACAAGAAGAAGAATATATAAGAGGATTTAGCAGTGGTTATGTCTGAGAAACAAGAAGTACATGTAGTTTTGGGGTTCTTTTCTTAGCTGGATTTTTTGAAGTTTCTAAAATGAACGTAATTTACTTTTGGAATTTTTAAAAAAGCATTGAACATTTAAAAATTTTTAAATAATAGGCACTCATTAAACCAAAAAAATTACAAAACAGTAGAGTTACAAAGGAGGAAAAAACTGCTCAAATCAACTATGTTTGGGGTTTTTAAAAACTGTATTTTTTTAAAAAAAATAAACTGTTTTGTCTTATTTAGCATAGCTATAATTATACTATATATAAAACATTTTGCTTGCATTCTTTACCTTACTTCACTGTAAGCACTTTCCATGCTATTACTTAGCCTTTGCAACACTACTTTAACTTGCAAATAGTATTCTGTTGAAGTTTCACAGTTCGGCATTTACGTCTGTCCTCAGTAGGGGACATATATGTTCTTTCAATGTTTCATGGTCCCAAGCTGCCCTTAGCATGTCATGCCATGAAGTTTAGATTCTATTCTTAAGGCAATGGGAAGCCGCTGACAGATGTTAAGCGGCCAAGTCATGTCATCGAGTTTTCATTTAAGAAAGTTCTTCTGGGCTTTCTGAGAAAATAAATTGGCTACAGGGAGGCTGAAGTTAGGGAGAACAAGAAAGCTGAGGCTGAAGCTGAAACTTCCCAGACCTCTCATTTCACAGAAATCGATACTCACAGGGCCCGTTTTGCCTTCACTTTATACCAGATTGTAAAATTTTAAGCATTATGAAAATTTGGGGCTCCAACTTCTCCATTTTGCAAAGAGTCAAATAAGACTCAGAGGGTTTAATTGACTTCTCTAAGGACACACAAAGATTTAGTGGAGCCTAGAACATGAGGTTCTGATTTTAGTCTCAGGTCCTTAGCCACAGCAGACGGCATCATCATGAAATCATATAAATTAAATGTCACTGGTATATTCAGCAACGTGTTAAGGTGAAGAGAGGTTTATGAGTGTGTAAAAGACAGGGAGAGTAGTGATAGTAGTGGTGGTGATAGTGGTAGTGATGATGGTGATAATAGTAGTAGTGGTAATTGATGGTGGTAGTTTATGATAGTAGTGGTGGTGATAGTGATGGGGATGATGGTGATAATAGTGGTGGTGGTAATTGATGGCTGTGGTAGTGGTAGTGATAGTGGTGGTGGTGGTAGTAGTGATGCTGGTGGTGGTGGTAGTGATGGTGGTGGTAATTGATGTTGGTGGTGGTATTGATGGTGGTAGTGATAGTGGTGGTGGCAGTAGTGATGGTAATGGTGGTAATGATGGTCGTAGTGATGTTAGTGGTGGTAGTGATGGTGGTGGTAATGGTAGTGGTGGTGGTGGTAGTGGTAATGATGCTGGTGGTGGTTGTGGTAATTAATGGTGGTAGTGGTCATAGTGATAGTGGTGGTGGTGGTAGCAGTGGTGGTGGTAGTGATGATGGTGGTAATGATGGTGGTAGTGATGGTGGTGGTGGTAATGATGGTGGTGATGTAGTGGTAATTGGTAGTGGTGGTAATGATGGTGGTAGTGATGGTGGTGATGGTAATTGGTAGTGGTGGTAATGATGGTAGTGGTGGTAATGGTGGTGGTGGTAATTGATGGTGGTGGTAATGATGGTAGTGGTGGTAATGGTGGTGGTGGCAATTGGTGGTGGTGGTAATGATGGTGGTGGTGGTAATTGATGGTGGTGGTAACGATGGTGGTGGTAATGATGGTAGTGGTGGTAATAGTGGTGGTGGCAATTGGTGGTAGCAGTAATGATGGTGGTGGTGGTAATTGGTGGTGGTGGTAATGATGGTGGTAGTGATGGTGGTGATGGTAATTGGTAGTGGTGGTAATGATGGTGGTAGTGATGGTGGTGATGGTAATTGGTAGTGGTGGTAATGATGGTAGTGGTGGTAATG
>CAUYLZ010086536.1:0-20836 GCA_963573645.1 Pithecia hirsuta
ACCAAATTTCTTTGTTAGAAAAGTCAAATATGGGCTAGGCACAGTGGCTCCTGCCTATAATCTCAGCAGTTTGGGAGGCTGAGGCAGACAGATCACAAGGTCAGGAGTTTGAGACCAGCCTGACCAACATGGTGAAACCCCGTCTTTACTAAAAATACAAAAATTAGCTGGGTGTGGTGGCTCATGCCTGTAATCCCAGCTACTCAGGAGGCTGAGGCAGGAGAATCGCTTGAACCCAGGAGGCAGAAGTTGCAGTGAGCCAAGATGGTGCCACTGCACTTCAGCCTGGGTGACAGAGCAAGACTCTGTCTCAAAAAAGAAAAAAAAGAAAAGAAAAGTCAAATATGATTTAAATAAAGAGGACTGGATGCTACTCTATCAGAAAATATGCAAAGCAGCAATATGATGCTACAGAGAAAAACTGTTTTCTTCCCTATCTATATGGTCAGCTTTAATCTAGTCTAAAAGAGAGGAAACCCAAATGCCTTTTGTACACATTTGTACACAAAAGGGTATTTGCATGTGGTTAAGTTATTGACATTTCTGGACAGAAGAATGCTTTGAGGAGAACAATGGATGAATATTTTCTACTTTGATTTCAACCTCTTGATACTAAGTAGAAATCCCTTTTTCTGATCTTACAGGCAAGATGAGACCCCTAAGAAACAGCATGGACAAGCGAGAGTGCCAGAGTAGCAGCATACGTCCTCACTGAGAGAATGGCACCTGTGCAGATACTAATTTCAAGGCATCTGCATC
Source organism: Pithecia hirsuta (assembly GCA_963573645.1). Taxonomy (NCBI): domain Eukaryota; kingdom Metazoa; phylum Chordata; class Mammalia; order Primates; family Pitheciidae; genus Pithecia; species Pithecia hirsuta. The sequence continues at coordinate 760 of CAUYLZ010086536.1, forward strand.
TTGTTCCTGGTGAAAAGAAAAGTAAACCACGAAATTTCTAAAAGAAAATAAGAAAAGAATGTTTGCCCAGTTGCCTTGGTGTTTGGTTTGAAATGAATAAATATTTTTGATCAAATTTCATCATTAGAATGTAAGCTCCATGAGGGTAAGAAACTTAATCTGTCATGCTTACTACATGATCCCCAGAGTCTAGAATGTTTTTGTTTAGTGCTCACTCAGAGTTAGTGACTATCTCATATATGAAAGTTATGCCCTAGATACATAGAAGTTTATTCATTCATTCATTCTTCCATTCAGCATATATTTATTTAGAAACTACCAAGTGCACATGGACGACTGACTGAATGAATGTATGAATTAATGAAGTTTTCTCAATATCAGAATTTAGGAGGTCTTGCATTTCAATTTATTGATACTTTGTAATAGCTAGGCTCAAAGTCTGACAGACCCTAGAATTACTTTTTAATGCTCATTCAGAATTAATGATTACTTTGAATATAAAAGGTATACACCAAAGTTGAACAAATGCAAATGATAACATTCTAAAAAATACAGCTAGTAATTGTATTTCAGAGGTCACAATCAACAAGATCTAGTCCAGATGTATCTGAATCTATATCTAAATATTTCACATCTACTTAAACTTGAATTGTGGAAAGCTGTGATCCTAAGATATCGAAATTGAAAATTCTTATAAAAGATCAATGATTAGCATAAAACATTAACAAACCACTGTAATTATCCAAACTCTTAGGGACTTGAACTTATGACAACTCTTTCTTAACTCTGGGATTTTCACTCTTCAGTTAGTTATAGAGCTTATTATGAGGAAATATGTACACATAAGCTTAGGGGGGAAATTTTTCAAAAAAGTACTATTGTCTTTTCTTCAGTCTTCTTATTGAGAAAAAAAAATTGGTTGTTATAGATCCTACATTTATGTAGAGTATATTTAATGAGTTACAACTCGAACTGTGTTCTGTGATGTCAATGCTGTGTGTTTTGATATCAATGGTTTCTATTGCAATCACAGAATTATTTTGCATAAACCACTTAAGGAATTATAACCTTTAGGTATGACATTTTTTTGTTTAACAAAGCTGAAAGCACTACAAAAGCTAGTAATGGGTGCTTATTTAATATTTAAGTAATTTTAACTTAAAATATAGTCTATATCTGGTGTTCTAAATTGATTCACATTTGTTGTTATTCTTCAAACCTGCCCATCTTTACCTAAAACATTTCAACAGATGTTTTGATTACCACATTAAAATAAAGTGAGTTTGATATGCATGAACCCTTGCAACCTTACAAAGTTACAGATTTAAAATATGACCCTAGGAACTAACTTTCTTTTGACTCTGAATTTTTTGTATGTAGTTGCCCCCCCAAACTTTACTCCCATCTTTGTGTGTATGTTAAAAGAAATTTTATCAGTTAAAAGACATGAAAGGTGATTTGGCATCCATGTAGGGCTGAGAAACCCACAGATAAATATTTAAAAGACTACTAAGCAAAACAACCCTGATTAATCTTGTTTTAACCTAGCTACTTAAATAGCTAATCTCTACTTTTCATATCTGTTACATTTTATGCCAATCAAAAAGTCTTCCAAATAACTTTTAACAATCTGAAAATGTTTGTTCCTAGCTTTTTAAAATTAGCATTGACTCCAGTATCTCTGACATTACAAAACTAGTACCAGCCAACATGTGCAAGATCAACATTTTAATGATATGTAGTCTTCTGGCCAATTTTTTTCCTTCCCCTCCCCTCCCCTCTCCCCCTCTCTCCTTGTATTTCAGAGATCACAATGTCCTCTCCTTTCCTCTCCTCTCCTCTTTCTCCTTCCTCCATCCTTTCTTTCCTTTCTACTTCTTTCCTTTTTTCTTTCTTTTCCTTTTCCTTCTTATTTTTCACTTTCTCTTTCTTCTCTTCTCCTACCCTCATCTCTTCTGTCTGTAATGTCCTCATTATGTGAGCAAATGATTAAACCGTGGAGACAGTCAAATCACAGAAGTGATCAAATAGCCACAAGGATCTTGATTTCCTCCTTAGAGGTCTGGAGAATTGGCATGGTCTCTTGCAGAAAACTGTTTTCTGGGTTGGATTGGCTTTACGTACTTGCACACAACTTGAGTTCTATTTCCAGTAAGAGGACCCTCCAGGCCAGGTTGCTGTGCACTTGTCTCCTTACAGATTTTCACAATGCCTCTATGATAGCCAATAGCCACAGAAGTTCTATAATCCCTAGTTATGAATTGGAATTGGTTTTTTAGATCAATGAACAACATGAAGCAGTGAGTTTTATCTTAGAGGTGGCACAAAAGATTCATTTTAATTAGCCCTTAAATGTAAAAGGTTGCGCACCACAAATCTGCTATGCACTGAAACCTGATATGTGTATAAGCCTTCTCAGAAAGAAAAAGAAGCATAGAGAGTGGTGCATTGTTTTCCAGGAGAGAAATCTTGCATCTTTTTCGAATAAATACATTTTGAGTATCTAACAGCAATTTATTCTGGGCACAGACATTATTTCTAAACTGAACGTGTTGTTGTTTGAGTGAATAAAGCATAGAATTTCACAGAATTTTCCAACTACAGAATTTTCCAGAAACTGGTATGTTTTTCTTCCATAAACTCAAGGCCTTTCCTTTCAAATTATCTGTCTTTGTGGATGATTTGTTGTATACAAAGTACCTCATGAGGGAAGAAGTGAGAGTATAAAGCTGAGTGGTATACAACCAGACAGTTCTTACCTGTAAAGATCTTACATAAGCAGATAAATTGGCTACCCAAACAATCATGGTGGAAGCTGTAGTCTGGCAGTGAGCTCTTCTAGGATCCTCTAGAAGTGATCCAACCTTTGTAGGTTGGATCAACATTGTTCTCTGTCCTCCTTCTGCAGGGGCTCTGGGGATAATGTTGATAAAGTTTATAAGAGTTCTTGCTATTGCAATTGCAATTTGTCTTAACTTACTTGATCTATATTCTGCTGATGTATTGTCAGTGCCCAACACGCACACAAACATGCACACACACACACACACACACACACACACACACATACACATAACCCTTTGGGGAAGAATAGACATCACACCTCCCAGCTGATCAGCTTATAGGAACAACATTACCATGCTTGATAGAATGTCCTCAGTGTGTGCAAAATGAATTTCTATTTTGTCCCATTTTGTTATGCAGGCTTCCTAATGCTTTTTAAACATGATGTCATCAAAAAAACATGTGTATACATGTACCTCTGCAGAAAACACTAAAATTAAATTGACTTGCTGGCTAAAGTTAGAGAAAATCCTTTTCTAGCTTCTCTGTACCACTCAATAAATTATTACAGTCTGTGCACAAAACACAAATTACATGCTTTATTAGTATGTTCTGTGGTAACCTCAAAACCACAAGTGTTTACATGTGCTGCACGCATGCACTTTGGGGCTTTTTAATAGTGGGCTGACAAGAGATTAAAGGCAGAAATATGGCATTTTATTAAAGCAAACATATCAGCATGCCTACCATGATAAAATGATCTAGTTTTCTTCAGACACAAAAGTTTCTGTTGAGTGATACCTTTGAAATTCCTTGAGGGCACCCTATTATTCACTTTCCTCAACAGAGAGCAGCTGCAAATGGTCTCCAATTTTCAAAGAGTGTTGCCTGGTCATTCTTTACTGTCAAAATGAAGAAGAGCATAAAAGTTAAGTCAATAAAGTAATATGAAATGCTTAATATAAAAATTCAAGAATGAATGATTAACCATTAAAAACTTACAGTAGCTATTTCATCCAGGAAAAAAAAATTAACATTTCCCCTGAAACCTATTAACACTCCTTGTAAACAATATTCTTTTTAGAAATATATGACCTTTCGTAATGCTCTCCACACACACGGCATTTTTCTTATATCCACTTTACCTCACTGATATGAAGTTGAATTCCCCAGGAGAGAGTGCTTTGAGACCCTTCCTCAGAAATACATGGTCTTCTCCTGTGTATTCCAAATGGATGCACTGATTTGTGTTAGACGATGTAACAACCTGTTGTTGTTAATACAACTTCAAAATTACAAACTTTGCCAGTGGACAATCAACAGGCCAAAGGTACTGCCTACCTTGGGGCCCACACTTCCTAGTCAATCTATAAAATTTGATACATTGATAATTATGGAAATTGATATCCATACCTCTCTGTTCTGGGTTGCACCTATCCTTCATCTGTGTCTCTGCTGTATCTGTGGATGTTGTGTAGAGGGCCGTGTGCAGAGGAAAGCAGAGATAAAAGATTTTTTAAAAATATTTTTAAGGAAGATATTTAAAAGAGCAGGATTGAGTTTAGTCTAGGACTTTTTCTTCAAAATTAAATAAGAAAAAAAGCAAGAATATTCAGGACCTATCCTACAGTGAATCCCTCCATACCATGATGTTGCTAAGGAAAATAACACTTTGTGCATAAAACATGCTAAGAATGATTTTGATTTAAAAAAACTGTAAAATGATATAATTGGGGTAGACAAGATCGCTCTTTGAGGCTGCCAAATGTTTTCCCCACAACAAGTTTAGAGCTGTTGGAGAAGCCTCCATCATGCCATCCTCCAAAAGCCATCACCAGGGCATTGTCCATTAGTTAACTGAGGAATGAGTGGGTATGACTTGTTTCTGGGAATAAACCTCAGATTGTATGAATTTTAGGTATTCCTGTAAATATCTCACAGAATTTATTTGTTTTAACAGATACTGTGAACTGTCATTTCTCAGATGTTTTCTTCCAGAAATTGGACAGAGATATTCAGACTGCTCCTAGTAAGGAGATAGGAAACATACTGACTGGTGGCTTTATTGTTTTTTTTTAAAATCAAGAATGTGTCTAGTAACTAAGAAGCCTTCTGCTCTTGAGGAAAACTTCAAAACAAAGGATGCATGGAAAAGAAATAAAGAATATACAGCACTTTCTGGACTATAATTATCAAATCCTTTTAGGTAGATGTAGATAAAAAGTGAAACATCCCCTATATAGTATTTGTTTGCCGTATGTTGATTTTTTTTAATGAAACAGTAGATTCCCCTCATAAAACCCACAATTTATCTGTTCTCTCTTCACATGGATGAGCCTGGCCTTCCCATTCCTGCTCTATAGGACTAATGCTATGACATTCTCTGGGTAAAGGCTGGGTGGTAGAGAGAATCAATGGGGGGAGGGTCCCTTTGTATCCTCTTCTATCAGCCATTTCAATGCAATTTTGAAAACATAAATTTTAGGCTGGGCACAGTGGCTCACACCTGTAATTACAGCACTTTGGGACGCCAAGGCGGGCGGATCATGAGGTCAGAAGATCAAGACTAACCTGGCTAACACAGCGAAACCCCGTCTCTATTGAAAATACAAAAAATTAGCAAGGCGTGGTGGTGTGTGCCTGTAATCCCAGTTACTCAGAAAGGCTGAGGCAGGAGAATCGCTTGAACCCAGAAGGTAGAGGTTGCAGTAAGCCAAGATGGCACCACTGCACTTCAGCCTGGGTGACAGAGCAAGACTCCACCTCAACAACAACAACACAAAAGATAAATTTTGTATAAATAACCATTTTTCATGTATTTGACTCATTAAAACACTTCTGAAGAAGATATATAATTTCTGGTAGGTTTTAGTTACATTTATGTGTGTGTGTGTGTGTGTGTGTGTGTGTGTGTGTATTTTTGGTGTTACTGGCATAAGTTGTGCTACACAATATAGGAGATTAAAACTAATTATAACCATGAGGCTAACAAAGTGTGAAAGCCATGAATCTGAATGAAACTTTCCATTTCTCCCTATAGGTTTTATAAAAATTCAGGACATTTTCTCCCAAAATATGTGTTTTTCTTATTTTAATTCATTTATAAGCCAAATACAGCATTATGATTGTTTTTATATTACATGACTAATTTATACATTTTTGCAAATGACATCAGTTTCTTTCTTTGTCTATTCTTGTCCTTTTTGCTTCCCTCCACAAACACCCAATGCGTATTATATGTTTTTATATACACACATATGGATCATGGTTCTAGGTGTGACATACAAAGAGGCAAATTAAACTTCACTCCTGACCCCAAAGGAATTACAATTCAATTTGTAAGCATCATGATAAGGATAAGTAAAAGGCTATGTGAAGTAATTCCTGATTGTTTATTGTTTTACGCCACAGCACAATAAGTGACTAACATATGTTGTCTAATTCAAACCTCTGGAACTGAGAAAGATATAAACATGGTCTTTGAAAATTTCCATGTTGGAGGATAGACATTCAAAGATAAATCTACAAAAGAGATCAGGAACAAATAGACATAGAGGAAGAAATAGAAAGCTATAGTGTCAGTGTCATTCAACACAGAGGTAAATAGAAATGCCAAGTGTCATGGAAAAATCAAGGATCAGGCCGGCCGTGGTGGGTCACACCTGTAATCCCAGCACTTTGGGAAGCCGAGGTGGGTGGATCACTTGAGCTCAGGAGTTTGAGACTAGCCTGGCCAACATGATAAAACCCCATCTCTACTAAAAACACAAAAATTAGCGGGGTATGGTGGCACATGCCCACAGTTGCAGTTACTTAAGAGGCTGAGGCAGGAGAATTCCTTCAACCTGGGAGGCAGAGAGGATGCAGTGAGCTGAGTTCATGCCACTGCACTCCAGCCTGGGCAACAGAGCTAGACTCTGTCTCAAAAAAAATAAAATAATGAAAAAAAAGAATCAATATGGTAAATAAACAATGATTTGGAGAAAGACATCATCATTAATATTTAAGAAAGGAATGGAATGGAATTATTTAATTAGCCGTGGCAAGGTGAATATTTATCTTTGTTCTCTTACAAAATTTTATTAGAATGACAGTAAAGGGATTAAAAAGGAAAACATTACAAAATAAAAAAGCATGGAAGAAAAAAGTGGTAGCCGATGAAAGATTTCAAGACTACTCAGGAAAATGGAAAGTCGATAGCTATCTGATAGCAAGCTTAAGTATCAGCCTCTCCACTCTATTCAGGGTCAAGCAAGAAGCAGGTCAATTTTCACCAAGCAATTCCAGAATATCTCAAACATTAGAGACAGTGGGTACATATAAAGGAAAGGACATAAGATGGGAATGAGAAAAGGAGAATTGATAATACCCCATGATCTCACACTCATATGGGGAATCTAACCGAGTTTGTTTATAGAAGTAGAGGTTACCAGAGGCTGGGGAGGGGATGTGGGATGTGGGCATGCGGAGAGGTTGGTGAACAGGTATAAAGCTAGAGTTAGCAAGGAGGAATAACCTTTGCTCTTCTATTATACAGGAAGGTGACTTATAGTTAACAATAATGTATTGTATGTTTCAAAATAGCTAGAAGAGAGGATTTTTAATGTTCTCACCACAAAGAAATGACAAGTGTTAGAGTTGATGGATATCCTTATGCAAGGAGAATATGATCCTTATGCAATGCATACATGTATCAAAACATCACATTGTACCCCAAAAATATTTACAATCATTATGTATCAACTAAACACAAAACAAAACTTAAAAAGAAAAAAAAAACCTCATACACTCCAAATGCTCTCTCCTATCTGATAAGGAACTACATTTCTGCCACCCTATGGGAGATGAGACATTTACTGTGGAAATGCTTTGAACCAGAGAAGCTCTGGGCTCACAGACATCAGATACAGTTGAACCTGAGAGTGAAGCACCAAAAAAGGAGAGAGTGAACTCCCTTTCTTAATCAACTAAGAATCCCCCCACCTCCTACGTACTCACCTCTGGCGTACTCAGAGCCCTAACAACCAGATAGACTACTTTTAAACTGTCTTCCTTACCATCGCACCCTGCCATCTCAATTTTCATTTTAAATCATGTGGCATACGTAAGGAGAAACTGGATTAATTAAAATGGCCCAAAGTAGGACATCTCTCCTATGATCTGTAAACAAGGCAGAGAAAAGCAGGGAAGAATAAAGACTGAACCAATTGTCAAGATCGGAACGATAGGATGTAACAGAATCAGAAAATGATGTATTTATTTAAAAAATAGACTAAACATATATTTTGAGCATGACATCATGATGGAACTGACTAAAGCTAGGTCAGTGTCAAACATTGACATAGTGGTTCCTGTCACAGGATATTTGACCTTAGAGAACATCTGAGCACTTACCAAGGATATGAACCCACCTTGAAAGTCCCATAGTGAGATGTGTGTGGTTAACACTAGGACTTTGTAATTTAACTGGAAATGGATTTTAATCAGGTGGCAATATTATGGGTCACACTCAAATGCTCTCGTATAAGAAAGTTTAGAAAGATTTAGACTTTTTTTCTCTATAGTAGGTACAGATCATAGATTCTATCTTGGACTAGCGTGTCTCTTGGGTACTCGGTAGACATTGCTGCTCTTCTGATAGATAGAGAAAATGAGGTTACAAAATTGCTCTACTATCACTTACTCTTAGATGGAACAGGTAAAAATCCTTGGGGAAATCATGTTAATGGGCTATAGGTTTTCCAGAATTTAGCTATATGCTTGGAAAAAGAGTTAGAATGCAAACTTTAGATTTGAGCAACACCCCCATTTCATTTCTTATAATAGCACTGTGGTTTGGTGAGATATTTTTAAATTTGGAAAAGCAGAGCTGTAAAATATGTCTTTTTAAAGAAATATATTCACTAAAAAGCAATTTATTTTCCTCGAAACATAACACATTTATGTATATGAGCATCATGAGAAGTTGATATTGGTACTCAATATAGACTTTTTGATAAAGGAGTGCTTTGAGATAGACAAAAGTTTCTTCTTGGTGGTCAAGACAAATTCTTATCTTGCAAGAGCATGAAAGCATGTTTAAATTCTATAAACAATATAATACAGAAAGAGTCAAAAGAAATTTGTTGAGAAAGGGAGGTGAAATAAACAGAAACTAATAAAAATGAGGGAAACATGTAAACATTTACAACCTGTTTACAACTTCCTCTTAAAATTGCTTATTCAAGCTCATTCATTATATTAACAGAAAAAGGACAGAGACCATGCTGTCATTTGTCTAACATGAAAATTGATTAGCATATCATTAGCATGTGGCAAAGTTTAAATTTTCCACTCATAAGCAGATAGCTTGGGTGGGCTTTCAGCACACCAGCAATCTGTTCTGAAATTGTGTGAACATTCCTGTATTTAAATTCCTGAACTATTCCTTCCTGAAATATTCTCTTGAATGTAGAACACCCATTACTACTGACTGTGGAAGACAGTCACCCTCCTTAAACCCCTCAGTTAAGGACTTAAAATAAAATGCCTCGTTAAGAACCTTAATTTAAAGCAGCACACAGTTCTGTATGTCAAAGGTAATAATTACCTTCTTTAATGAGCCTGACTTTTCTCTGTGATGAGTAAGACTCCCACCACTTTGTTTATAGTAACTCTGGATTTATTTCAGGCTTTCTTCAAGGGCTCTTATTTTTAAAAAAATAAAAATTATGTCTGTTTTTCTGGGGTCAAATTCTGCCTACTCTATACTGAAACCATGTGCTGTTCAAGCACTGCTAAAACCAATTACCCATATATTCCTGGGACATGCAAGGGCCTGTAGAAGTCATATCGTCCATATCCCAGCCTCTAAGCAGAGCTACAGATAAATTATGCCAGCCTGAAAAAGGCCTACCCTACGATTTTAAATAACTTCCATGTGAATTATAGCTATCCAAAATGTCCCAGCAAATTAAACAATAAAATTGAAAAGCTCTTGAACAAATTGATTTTATAGATACTATTATAATCTTAAGAACTTAAGATCTATGTTTGCAGGCTCAGAAGGGCTTGAAGAGTTAAGTCCAAGTATATGAGAACTTATGCGGCAACTTGCTTTAATTATAATATTAGGCATTTCTTTGTTTCCTCCAATATAGTTAGATCTTTCCCCTATCTTATCAGCTACCCATAATATCCTTCCCAAAATCGATCCGTGTTTTATATAAAATGAGTGAGAAGTGTTTTGGCTTTTAGATGTTGAAGAATTTAAATCACATAACAGAGTCCCTTCAGTTTATAGACATGAAACAAACATTAAATGGCTCATCTAAAGTCATACAGTATTTATGTGAAAGAGGCATAAGTTGAACTTAGCTATTTAGTATTTGGTATATGAGTCTAAATCTTTCCAGTCTATTAAAATCTGCCCTTTCTTCTGGATAAAGAGAGCCAATTATACTTTCTAGTGTTTTGTGAGATATGTACCACTACGTAAGGTTCAATTCATAGAAATGTTTTTTGATTTCACAATTTGAAACTATTGGCTAGGGATATTAATTTCTTATTAATCCTACCCTAGCACCCAGTCAGGCTGAGATTCACAAAGGTTTGGAGCTGGAAAAAACCTTAGCGATCCCGTGTAGAGACATTTTATGAATGGTAAGGCAGTTTCATTAGCAGTCCTCAACTCAGGGAATACAGAAGAACCAAGGTACAGGCTTGCCTGTGTCACAGTGAGCCAGATATGGTCCGGATTAACACTAATGCCACTGATACCCAGTACGGTTCCTTTTTCACTCCACAGAAGACTTCTTAAGACAAGAATCTTGACACTTTATCAGTTTTTACTTTTCAAGTGAAATGGAATTGCAAAATTGAACCATAATTTGCATTAAAGTCACCCTAAGCCCTTAACCCCTGTAGCTGGATGCAGGAGCAACAGAACATTACAGCATGGATTTATATTCTGTTTCTTTGGTGTCATTCCTTATAGTCAACCACTGAAAAGTTTCTACATGGAAAGAGAGTTTGTTCCTGAAGCCCCTTGAACTGGGACCCTCCTTTCCAATCTTTTCTCTGGTCCTTTCATGTAAGTGTTAAATCAACTTTTGAAAGAGTGTTGGTCTGTTAATCATTTCTTCTACTACTCGCAAATTAAACAACATTTTTAAATCTCTTGGATCTACAGTCTTTAGTTATTTTAACATTTAATACAGAAACTAGGATGATTCTAATCCAAAAACATCTTATTTTCAACTCCATTTAATTCTGTTTCCAAAGTTCAAATAAAATATAGAGAAAAACCTAATGGAAAGGTTCCTGTTTGTCATGGCTATGACTAATCTGACTATGTATCTAGAGCTTATGAACTGTGCCTGTAGGGGAAGGATGCAAAACGTTAGGATTTCAGAAAACCCCCAAAACACACAGCCAAATCTGTAATGTTTAATGAGATCACCTCCAGATGTAACTAACAGGAATGTCCAGTTGTGCAATATTTCTTTTATTAGCAGATAATTCAGGCTTCTGGGCAAGTTAAGTAACAAAATCAGCAGAATAATCAATATCCAGTTGGGCTATCACTGGTGGACTTAAAGAAAGAGCTCTTTTAAATTTTAAGAGTTAGCACTTATTCAAAAATAAAACATAGATTTGTCATTTTTATTTTTTCTTACTCAATTCCCAGGTACTGCGAGAACAAATGGGATGATAGAAAACAATACAGACCTGAATTTGATAGAACTGTGTTTGAAACTCAACTTTGTTGTTTCTAGCTATAATACTTTAGGAAACCCTTCTCGACCATATTTTTCCATCTGTAAACTTGGAATCAATATGGCATCTATAAGATTGCTGTGAAGAACAAAGTAGATCATTGATGTGAAAAGGTCAAAGACAATACTTGACGTGGTAGAGGCTGTTTCAGAAAGCATGTCCCAAATTAACTTAACAAAAAAAGTGGCAATATGAATAATCTTAACAACTGAAATATATACGGAAACCTTCGTTTTTCCAACAATGAGATGTTCATAATTCTAAAGAAAAAGTATCAACCTCATAATTTTGGTTTCTTATTTACAAGGATTTTGAAGACAACAGAGCCAAATTATTGTAAACTCTTCCAGAGATTTTTGTCGGCTTTTTAAACTTGTTTGCCTGAGACTATATCTGATTGAATTGTCATAATTTTATATTCTATATTAAACCTGAAAAAATTAAATAGATACACTAACATTCCATTCCAATCTCTCAGTTGGAATCATTCAACACCATCAAGTGCTTGGAACATACATTGCAACACTTGGCCCCAGCTTAGCAGAGCCTGGACTCACAATCACCCTAAGCCTTATATGAATCAGAGCCAAATAAGTCATTAGAGAATCCCAAACACTCAGTCTTGGGTAAGAAATGGAGGTTACCAGTGTACAACTGTGACTCCATATATCTGTAACATCTATAATGCTTCAGCGAAATAGCAACAATCACATCAATAAAAAACACAATCTAGAAAGACCTCAATATTTATTAAAACAACAGCAGCCACAATAAATTTTGTAAGACTTTAGCCATAGCACTTGTCACATGACAGAGGTCATGCTCATAAGTAGTCACTTGAGAAACTGTTAATCCCTTTTGGCAACCAATCACAGGAAAGCCAGTAAGATTCACTAACCATTTTAACTAGAACTTTCACCATTTTCAGAAAATACAGGCTGGATAGAATCAGGATAACTATTTTCCTAAATTAATACACATATTCAATGCAAGAGAATTTTTTCCCAGAAATTGACAACCTTATCTTAATGTTTATATGAAAGAGCTGAAAGGCCACAAATGATCAATTCTATTTTGAAGGTAAAAGGGTAAGGGATTCGTCTTATCAAATACACAATGTCTTAGAAAAAGGAGGAGGAGGGGGAGGAGAAGGAGGAGGAGGAAAAAGAGGAGGAGGAGGAGAAAGAAGAAAAACTCATGTACCTATGATGATGTGTATTAGTGCAGGGCTAGAGAAACAGAGCAGAGAAACAGAACACAGTGCCCAGGGATATTTATGTAGAAAGTATGATTTAGTATTCAGAATAAAAAAAAAATCTTACAAATCTATGGACAAAACCCAGTGGAAACATTTCAAACTCTCTATTATAAGTGAAATGAATATTTAAAACACAATGATCTAACTCTTCACACTCATCAGACTGATCAATATTAAAAGTTGCTCAAAAGTGTTAGGATATGGAGAAACAGGAAGAATTGTCAATAGCTAGTGAAGCTGAAGATGGGTGCAACCTATAGCCAAGAATGCCACACTTGGAAAAATCTTGTACATGTGAATGTAAGAAAATGTACACAAGAATATTCATTGCATCATTGGCTGTGATTAGGGAATAGATTTATGAACAAGATGACCTGAACATCAATCCTGATACCAATCCTCAACTCTGTGAACTCAGGCAAGTTACTAACCTCTCTGTGCTGTGGTTTCCTCGTGAGTGAAACAACCTCATAGCTGTTGTGAGGATTAAGTGAGTTCATATAAACAGAGCATTAAAAATAGTCTCCAAATTTAATATTTACTATTGTTTAATTATATTTATTTAACACATAGCTGTTATTCCAAGTTTATTAATCTACCACAATAGGAAATGATTAGATTTACAAATCAGAACTTCATTCTTCCAAGCTACACTAGGTCACATGGAAACCACAGTTCTTCAAGCCTTCAAACTTCATTTCAGCTGTGGAAAACGTTCCTCAACAAAAGCTTAAGCAGAAGCAGGCAACAGGGTCCAGGATAAATCTGATCTTTCAGAAGTAAGGATGACATGCTTAATCTACATCATGGCACCCAGATTTCAAGGGTTAATAGAAATAAGCAAAATTAAAGAAAACCATATGCACCAAATTCTAAACCTAAGAACAGGGGAGACTAGGGAATAATGTTCACATTTTTTAAAGGAAGCACTCTAATTCCAATAAAGTGTAGTTTCCCCACTTTAATTCAAAATATGATTTGGTTTACAACATATGCACATACATACACGGCTTGCTGAAATTTTTTAGAAAATGTGCAATGTAATTAGGATATTTTTATACTTGAAATCTTTATTTTGTAATCACAAAAGTGACAGGAAAATTAAAAATATTTTTAAAAGACTTACAAAGAGTCAAAAAATAAAAAATTCTCTTAACCTCTTTGCTTCACTCTAATAACTTCTTTCCCTGACATTTTATACACAGATACACACACACACACACCCCACAGGGTATTTTAAAAGCACATGAGATTGCAATATTCATTACATATGCATAAGACCAACTTTAGTTTCATTCTTTCTTATCCATGTGTATATCCAATTATCCCAACATCATTTATTAAATGACTTCCCACTGACTTAAAATGCTATTTTTATTACAGTCATAGTTTTTTTTTCCTGGAATCTATTCTATTCTATTGATCTATTATTCTATGTCAGTGCCAAAATCCACATAATTTCATTTACTATAGTTTTATATTATATTTTGATATCTGTAGAGAAAGTTCTCCTTCACTTCTCTTTTAAAATTTTTCTTGCCGATTACTATGGTTTCTTTTCCTCACCTCATCTTTATAATTGACTTACAAAGTTCCATAAAGTGTATTTTGGAGATTTAGATTGACACTTCTTTAAATTTATAGATTTATTTGCAAAAATGGGATATTTTCAATATCCCAAGATATGCTGTAAAAAGAAAAAAGTGGATTAGAAAAAATATATACCTTTCTTGAATACTGAATGTCAGAGAAAGGTTATTTTCTAAAGATAGATAAGTGAGGGTACTCATTTTTATTGTGAAATAGGAAGGAAAGGATAAAGTGAAAAATAAAGGCACAAACAATATGATGCATTATAGTTTAACAGATTTGATTTTGAGCCATGTCTCTTTTATACTGTTTGGACCAAAATTTTCTCATCTGTTAAATACGAAGCTTGGACGGGATGAAGTCTAAGGCCATTTCCAGCTGTATAGTCTAAGATACTCTTATTTTAGACAGGACAAAGGCATGAGCCAAAACACATACAGCTAAACACTGGCCCAGACACACTTTGTGCATGGCCATGCCTCATTCTGGGAAGAAAACAGATTTGTTGCCCTGCCTCCATCGTGGATTGGTCAGCCAGACCGAAGGAAGGCACTGTTCATCTAATTGTTCACTTGAGAATGCTGAGGCTCAGAAGTTAAGTAAATTTTCCAAGATCACACAGCTAGCAAGAGGCAAAATGTCACTTCAATGCTAGATGTGTGATACCAAGATAGATTCTCTTTCTGAAAATCAATTAAAGCAATTCCGAGGGCTTGGTGAGGCAACAATAGAATAATGGGTAGGTGGATGTCTAAAAATTAAGAGATTGAGACTATCACATTTCAACAATATATCTCTTCATTTCAAAGTAGAAAAATAGGCATTTGCTGAAAAAAAAAACAGACCTTATTTAGAATTGACTTTTTAAAAATAATCAAAACCAGATGTCAGAGAATTACTTTTAAAAAGCTGTGACTTAACACTGACTTCAAGTCTCTAAGTATGAAGGTAACAGGAGAAATCACTTTGTATTCCATTATACCAAACAGTACAACCAATAAAATGAGTGTTATCAGTATCTTCTACCCTAACTAGCAATTATTGTACTATCTATCCTGTTTATACTAACACCATGAATAGTAGCTTTTAAAGAATTATTTCGGCAAAATCAATACATAAAAGAAATATGTTAATAGTAAGAGTTTATATTTACTGTGTATGCAGCATATGCCACACGTTGTTCAAGGTTTTTACAGACTGCAGAGATAAAGCAGTTTGCACTCAGCCCTACACTTAGATGGCAGCGTGTGTATTAAAATGAAGGCAACCCAGTCCGAAACCTGAGATCACTGTACTAACTCTCACCAGGTAGAGATAATGAACTTTTGGGAAAGAAGAAAGAAGAAGAAGAGGAATAAGAAGAATGAAGGAAGAAGAAGGAGGAGGAGGAGGAGGAGGAGGAGGAGAAGACGACAGAGAAGGAGAGGAAGAAGAGAGGAGGAGGAAGAATAAGAAGAAGCAGAAGAAGAAGGAGGAGGAGGAGGACGAACAAGAGGAAGAAGAAGGAGGAGAAGGAAGAAGAATAAGAGGAAAAAGAAGAAGAAAAAGAAGAAGGAAAAGGAGGAAGAGGAGGAAGAAGAAGAACAGGAAGAGGAAGAAGAAGAGGAGGAGGAAGAGGAAGAAGAGAGGAGGAGGAAGAATAAGAAGAAGCAGAAGAAGAAGGAGGAGGAGGAGGGGGAGGAGGGGGAGGAAGAGGAGGAGAAAGAAAAGGAGGAAGAGGAGGAGGAGGAGAGGAGGAGAATAGGTCAAGTTATAGTGCATAGTAGGTACTGAACATTCTTCTAAGTTCCTTCAACATATTCTAACCCTTTGAAGTCCACTCACTGCCTAATTCCTTACAAGCTGTGTGATCTTGGGAGAAGTAACTAAACGTAACTGAGCTTGACATTAGAAACAAGAATGGTAATGCACAACACAGAGTTTGTATAAGGTTTAAATAAGCAAATTCATTTGAAAGTACGCAGCATGTGACTGCTCAGTAAATGCTTCTGGTTTTTACCTGTCTGTGCTACATTTTCCTTGTGATTTCAGAAAGTTTCATCGTCCCCATGGAAAAGAGTAACTTCATGGATCTGAATATTTACCAGCACCAAGTTTTCAAATTCATAATTCAATCAAAAAATCTAATTTGTTTGACTCACTTTAACTTCCTTCTTAATAGTTTTGTGTTTGTTTTTTATAGTTCTTTCTCCCCAACACGCTTGGCTAGAAAATACAAATATCAGTACACCGCACCTCTAAAGTCCCTTTCCAAACAGAAAAAAACTTATAAATCTGAAATCAAAGTGATCTTGTGAGAAAAATGAGGATTCTATTAGTTTACACTTATATAATCATTCACTGTTTGTTGTACTCAAACATTAATTAATTAATTAATTAATTTGAGACAGAGTCTTGCTCTGTCATCTAGGCTGGAGTACAATCTGGGCTCACTGCAACCTCCGCCTCCTGTATTCTCCTGCCTCAGCCTCCCAAGTAGCTGGGACTACAGGCACACACTACCACACCTGGCTAATTTTTGAAAGACAGGGTTTTGCCATGTTGGCCAAGCTGGTCTCAAACTCCTGACTCAGGTGATCCACTCACCTCGGCCTCCTGAAGTGCTGGGATTACAGGTGTGAGCCACTGCACCCGGCCTCACACATTGTTTTGTAAAGTGACAGGTTATCAGATGCAGAGTAAATATCATGTCATTTGTTCCCCTGTGCTGGCAAAAGGAGCTAAGAAGAGTCTTATTATCCCTGCCAAAGAGGAGGAGAGACTGATTAAGAGACAGTAGTTCCTAGACACACCCAACAAGGAGGAGGAGGAAACATTTTTAAAAAATTATCTGTACTTCTTCCACCCATCCCATGATTTTGGAAAATGTGTGGACCAAACTATATAAGTGAATATATCCTTATATTCATTTGGTAGTTCTATGATCCACCAATAATGAGAATGCCTCACATCTCCCGTTTCAACTTTTCTCTTAAAGGTTTTAAGTCTTCAGATATTTGGGTACCCCAAAGTCTTAAGAAGTTCAGGAAGCCCAAGTTGGGATCTCTGCTCCTATGAATACCTTATGTTAAAAATGGGATCTGATGTTCAAAGATATTTTACCCCATTTTGTACACAAAAATATTAAGGCAAACCCAAATATACTAGAACAACACTCTAAGATGAATCTAATATTTGTTTGTGTTCTTAACCTAGTTCTTAGGAAAATTTGATTGTTTCTCACCAATTATAAAATGCATCATTAGTGAGAAAGTCTGAGGTTGAAAACTCAGTTGGCAAACTTTCACAAAGATCGAACGTGTGAAGACGAGCTGTTTTTGTACAGGAGGTCTTTTAGATGTAGGGAGTATCTGGATTGATAGACTTCAGAGAGGAAGAAAAACCAACAATCCATGTGTGCCTATGGTAGTAAGTATGTCATACACAGTTTCGTTTAGTACAAACTGAAGCTCTCAAAGTAGATATTAATGACCTGATACAATGAGAGACCTTAAGAAACATGTCCAAGGGACAGAAAACTGTATTTCATATGCTATTGTTTATATTTTTATATATTGAAATGAAAGCATAAATCAGTATTTTCTCATATTGAAAATGAAAGGACAAACCAGAAATTTTTTAAAAGGATATCTAAAGGTGAAAGGTAGTGGAAATAGGCTTCGAAAGGTACAGGGCTAGAAGCTAGACTTCTTTGAATATACCTTGCTCTGTGGAATTTATTTTGGAACCATGTAAATGGGTAAATAGTTCACAGAATCATAAACCAAAATTAAATTGTTAAAAAATAATTGTAATATCCAAAGCCAAATAAAATAAGTTAATTTATATATGTGTCAAATGGACACCATTAGAAACACGGAGATTTTTTTCAAATGACTTTAAAACACAGTATATGACTATACATCCCTAATGGGAGAGACCCTATGGGCAAATATAACCATAAAAAAATCTGTTTTTACTAAGCATAGTGTGGGTGGTAGTATTGGTATTGCTATTCTGAAACTGTTATGCATGGATGATGTAATACATCAATTGAGTAGGTTGGCATTATTGAGAACTGGAATTTTCATTGTGACTTGGAGATATAATATTGAATGAGGGCAGGGAAAAATCCTGAAGTCCTGAATTTGGTTAGGAAAGATCAGTATGAACTTATGCATTTTACCTTAGAATTGTTTACCTGGCACAATCCACTGAAAATGCCTAGAAACCATTACCCAGCAATAAGCACCATTAGTGCCTAACACTATTTTGCACTAAAAGAAACCAGTTTTCTTCTGAAAAATGACTGATGCCAAGCCTAGAGCAAGAATGAGCCTGGAATATTTTGTTCCATTAAAAAGCAAGAAAGCTACCTAAGACTTTTAAGGGTGTATTAAGAAGACTCGGGAGCTAACTTGAAGAGACTCCTATATTAGCCAAACAGACCTTTTTTTTTTTTTTTGAGACGGAGTTTCGCTCTTGTTGCCCAGGCTGGAGGGCAATGGAGCGATCTCGGCTTATCACAACCTCCGCCTCCTGGGTTCAAGTGATTCTCCTTCCTCAGCCTCCTGAGTATCTGGAATTACAGGCATGCACCCCAGGCTAATTTTGTATTTTTAGTAGAGATGGGGTTTCTCCATGTTGGTCAGGTTGGTCTCGAACTCCTGAACTCAGGTGACCTGCCTGCCTCGGCCTCCCAAAATGCTGGGATTACAGGTATGAGCCACTGCACCCGGTCCCAAAGAGACTTTTGAGGCATTGATAAGGATAGTAATTAAATCTGACTGCTATTGGCTTAAGGTGTAACAAAAGGCATCGGATATATTTAAATAAATGTGTTCTTAACAACAAAAAAAGAACTAGTTGGATATCTCTAAAGGATGATGATATGAAACCATCTAATTATTTTGAAAACGAATAAATAAACAGAAAGACTCAAGCATTTATCCTGCCTTCCTGTTCATACATATTTTTTAGTATTCCAATTAATATAAGAATAAATTTCCATTTTAAATATGTAAATCAAAAACAATAAGATTTTACATATGAACTAAAATTTCCATTTACCAAAGCTTTTACACCTTGCGATTCATATTTTGTTTTAATCTTTTAAAATTTAAGAACAAATAACCTCAAGTGATTTCACAAAACGACAAAATTGATGGAATTAAAGAAACTTGTGTTCTGCGTATTCCTCTTCAGAATTACACCGATATCATTATTGATTTAGAATTAAGCAGAGGACCATGTAGCACCAGAGGGATTGGAGACATGGACTACACCTAGCACAAGCTCTAAAGAATCCAAATTTTTACAAACTTATTCTCAAAACATTTAGCTCAGGTCTCGTGTGTGAGGCCAACTGTGTAACTGGACTTCTCTGAATTTACTTCTATGTAGAATAGAAAGTTTATCAAAGAATAAGTAATAAAAATGTGTGAAATTGCAGCCAAGATATATATTATTAAAACTCAGCAGTAACCACAGCAAGTATTTAGAACTTAGTCCAACAGAAGATATATATATATTTTATTGCACTTCAGGTTCTGGGGTACATGTGCAGATCATGCAGGATTGTTGCATAGGTACATACATGGCAATGTGGTTTGCTGCCTCCATCCCCATCACCTATATCTGGCATTTCTCCCCACGTTATCCCTCCCCAACTCCCCACCTCCCACTGTCCCTCCCCTAGTCCCCCCACCA
>CAUYLZ010086538.1:0-15425 GCA_963573645.1 Pithecia hirsuta
CCATCGGTCCGGCCCCTGGCGTGGTGTCGTGCCCCCACCTGGGTCTCTGGCCCCCCCCCCGGGTCTCTGTCCCCCCCCCCCCGTCTCTGTCTTTCTCTCTCTGGGTTTCTGTTCATCTCTCTGAATCTGTCCCCCTCCCTCCACAATAGATTCTTCTCCCTCCCTGGGTGTCTGTCCCACTGCAGTCTAGTTCCCCGCCTGTGTGCTCCCTTCAGCTCTGTCTCTGTCTGCAGAAAGCCACCTCTCCCTCCTGTACCACCTCACCGCAGTGTCCTCGCCTGCCCCGGGGACTCCTGCCTTCTGGGTGTCGGGCTGGCTGGGCCCGCAGCAGTACCTGAGCTACAGCAGTCTTCGGGGCCAGGCGGAGCCCTGCGGAGCTTGGGTCTGGGAAAACCAGGTGTCCTGGTATTGGGAGAAAGAAACCACAGATCTGAGGATGAAGGAGAAGCTCTTTCTGGAAGCTTTCAAAGCTTTGGATGGCAAAGGTAAGACTCGGACTCCTGGGTCTGGAGGGGCGAGAGGCTGGGGCCGTGCTCCCGGGTCCCGCTTACCTGCGTGGGGGGGCCCCAGGTCCCTACACCCTGCAGGGGCTGCTGGGCTGTGAACTGGGTCCTGACAACGCCTCGGTGCCCACCGCCAAGTTCGCACTGAACGGCGAGGAGTTCATGAGTTTCGACCTCAAGCAGGGCACCTGGGGTGGGGACTGGCCTGAGGCCCTGGCCATCAGTCAGCGGTGGCAGCAGCAGGACAAGGCGGCCAGCAAGGAGCTCACCTTCCTGCTACACTCCTGCCCGTACCGGCTGCGGGAGCACCTGGAGAGGGGCCGTGGAAACCTGGAGTGGAAGGGTGAGCCCGCTGCAGCCCAGGCTGTTCTGTCCTCCCCCCGCCACGCCCCCTGCCTCAGGTCCCCTGCCAGGACCCTCAGTTGTCCTCCCATCGAAGCCCATGCTCTGCCCCCCTTCCTCAGCGCTCCTTCTGCACCCAGCCCTCCCTGCCCCCTGCCTGCTCACAGCCATCACATGGCTCCCCAGAGACCCCCAGGACAAACTCCTGGCTTCCTTGCCTTTTTGTGTGTGTGTGTGACGGAGTCTCACTCTGTGGCCCAGGCAGGAGTGCAGTGGCGTGATCTTGGCACACTGCAACCACTGCTTCCCGGGTTCAAGGAGTTCTCCTGCCTCAGCCTCCCTGTAGTCTACAGGTGCTCACCACCACACCCAGCTAATTTTTGTATTTTTAGTAGAGGCGGGGTTTCACACTATTGGCCAGGCTGGTCTTGAACTCCTGACTTTGCCTCGGCCTCCCAAAGTGCTGGGATTATAGGGGTGACCCACCGCGCCTGGCCCTTGCCTTTTTTCTTTTCTGAGACAGATTCTCGCTCTGTCACCCCAGGCTGGAGTGTGGTGCTGCAGTCTCGTGTCACTGCAGCCTGAACCTCCCAGGCTCAAGCGATCCTCCCACCTCAGCCTCCCAAGTAGCTGGGACACAGCCCAGCAGCACCACACCAGCTCACTTTATTTTTTCTAGACACGGCGTCTCACTATGTTGCCCAGGCTGGTGTGGAACTCCTAAGCTCAAGTGACCCTCCTGCTTTGGCCTCCTGAGTAGCTGAGATTACAGATGCACACCACCATACCTGCCTATTTGTTTAGAGATGGAGTTTCACTGTTGTCACCCAGGCTGGAGTGCAGTGGCGCAATCTCAGCTCACTGCAACCTCCACCTCCCGGGTTGAAACGATTCTCCTGCTTCAGCCTCCTGAGTAGCTGGGATTACAGGCACCCACCACCAAGGCCAGCTAATTTTCTGTATTTTTAGTAGAGACGGGGTTTCACCATGTTAGCCAGGCTGGTCTCAAACTCCTGACCTCAGGTGATCAGCCTGCCTCAGCCTCCCAAAGTGCTCAGATTACAGGCATGAACCACTGCGTCCAGCCTTTTTTTTTTTTTTTTTTGGAGACAGTCTCTGTTGCCTCTACCAGGTTAGTGTGCAGTGGCATGATCTCAGCTTGCTGCAACCTCCACCTCTTGGGTTCAAGCAATTCTCCTGCCACAGCCTCATGAGTAGCTGGCATTACAGGCACACACCACCATGCCTGGCTAATTTTTGTATTTTTAGTAGAGTTGGGGTTTCGCCACGTTAGCTAAGTTGGTCTCAAGACTGCTGACTTCAAGTGATACACCTGCCTCAGCCTCCCAACGTGCTGGGATTACAGGCGTGAGCCACCGCGTCTGGCCATACCTGGCAAATTTTAAAAATTTGTTGTAGAAATGGCATCTCACTGTGCTGCCCAGGCTGGACTCAAACTCCTGGCCTCAAACAATTCTCCCACTTTGGCCTCCCAGAGTGCTGCGATGACAGGTGTGAGGCACTGCGCTTGGCCCTGGCTTCATGTCCTCCTCAGACCCACCCAGCAGCAGCACCGGTCTCTACGCAGCCGTCAGAGTCTACACAGCAGCCACCCAACATAAGCAGTGTCCTCCCTCTGAGCGTTTGCTCGGCCACTTCCCCCTGCTGATCCACCCTCCCCTCTCTACATATGCACCGGCCCTCCTTATTTTTCAAGGTCAAGGCTGGACATTACTTCCTCTGAGAAGCCCTCCCTCAGCTCTGTAGGGCAGAGTTCACTGTTTCCTCCCCGGAAGCCCCAGATCCCTATTCACTGAACAAATGTTGGCCAAGAGCATTCGCAGTGCCAGGCGCTGCTCTGGCCTTGAGCAAAGGGGGAAGTGACACAGTTTACCCTCTGCGGCTCCCAGGCCGCTGGAAAAAGATGTCAGCTGGGGAGTTGCGCAGATATTCCCTCCAAGGGCCACAAAGGAGAAGTTGTTATTTGATCTTCTTTTTTTTTGTTTTGAGACGGAGTCTTGCTCTGTTGCCCAGGCTGGAGTGCAGTGGCGCGATCTTGGCTCACTGCAACCTCCGCCTCCTGGGTTCAAGCGATTCCCCTACCTCCGCCTCCTGAGTAGCTGGGATTGATTACAGGCGCCCGCCACTATACCCAGCTGATTTTTTTTTTTGGAGACAAAATCTCTTTCTGTCACCAGGTGCTGGGCTGGAGTGCAGTGGCGCGGTCTCGGCTCACTAAAACCTTTACCTCCCTGGTTCAAGCAGTTCTCCTGCCTCAGCCTCCCAGGTAGCTGGAACTACAGGCGCGAGCCACCACACCCAGCTAATTTTTGTATTTTTTAGTAGAGACGGGGTTTCACTATGTTGGCCAGGATAGCCTTGATCTCTTGACCTCATGGTCCGCCTGCCTCGGCCTCCCAAAGTGCTGGGATTACAGGTGTGAGCCACTGCACCCAGCCTGATTTTTTGTATTGTTAGTAGAGATGGGGTTTCTTCTCGTTGGTCAGGCTTGTCTCGAACTCCCAACCTTAGGTGATCCACCTGCCTCAGCCTCCCAAAGTGCTGGGATTACAAGCAGGAGCCACCACGCCTGGCCCCTTCTTCCTCTTTTAAGTAGGGAATTTTTTTTTTTTTTTTTTTGAGACAGAGTATTGCTCTGTCGCCCAGGCTGGAGTGCAGTGGTGTGATCTTGGCTCACTGCAACCTCCGCCTCCCAGGGTCAAGCAATTCTCCTACCTCAGCCTCCCGAGTAGCTGGGATTACAGGTACATGCCACCATGCCTGGCTAATTTTTATATTTTTACTAGAGACGGGATTTCATCATGCTGGCTGGGGTGGTCTCGAACTCCTGACTTTGTGATCCACCCACGTCAGCCTCCCAAAGTGCTGTGATTACAGGCAAGAGCCACCGTGCCCAGCCTAAGTAGGGAAAATTTCAAACCACACTTAAGTAGAAACAGTATAACAAGGATCAGGCACGGTGGCTAACACCTGTAATCCCAGCATTTTGGGAGGCTGAGGCGGATGGATCACTTGAGGTCGGGAGTTTGAGACCAGCCTGGCCAACATGGCGAAACCCATCTCAATAAAAAATACAAAAATTGGGGCCAGGCGCAGTGGCTCACGCCTGTAATCCCAGCACTTTGGGAGGCTGAGGCGGGCGGATCACGAGGTCAAGAGATCGAGACCATCCTGGCCAGCAGACCATCCAACTTGGATTATAGTGCTCGCCTATAATCCAAGCACTTTGGAGGCCAAGGCGGGCGGATCACCTGAGGTCGGGAGTTCAAGACCAGCCTGACTAATATGGTGAAACCTCGTCTTTATTTTTTATTTTAAAAAAATTACAAAAAAAAAAAAAAAAGAAAAAAAAAACCTCAAAAAAATTAGCCTGGTGTGGTGGCACGTGCCTGTAGTCCCAGCCACTGGGGAGGCTATGGCAGGAGGATCATTTGAGCCCAGGAGTTTGAGGCTGCAGTTGTGAACTATGATTGCAACACTATACTCCAGCCCAGTTGACAGAGCCAGACCCTGTCTCAAAATGAAAAAAAAATATGGTGGCTGGGTGTGGCGGCTCACACCTATAAATCGCAAAACTGGGAGGCCGAGGCAGGTGGATTACATAAGGTCAGAGTTCGAAACCAGCCTGGCCAACATGGTGAAACCCCGTCTCTACTAAAAATACAAAAATTAGCCAGGGATGGTGGTGCTCACCTATAATCCCAGCTACTCAGACAGAGGTTGCAGTGAGCCAAGATTAAACCATTGCACTCCAGCCTGGGTGACAAGAACAAAACTCTGTCTCAAAAAAAAAAAAAAAATACTTGTTTTGGAGTCCAATTTTTTTTTCTTTTTTTTGAGATGGAGTCTCGCTGTGTCACCCAGCCTAGAGTGCAGAGGTGAGATCTCAGCTCACTGCAACCTCTACCTCCCAGGTTCAAGTGATTCTCCTGCCTCAGCCTCCCAAATAGCTGGGAATACAGGTGTGGACCACCATGCCCAGCTGATTTTTGTATTTTTAGTAGAGACAGAGTTTCACCATGTTGGTTAGGCTGGTCTTGAACTCCTGACCTTGTGATCCACCCACCTCGGCCTCCCAAAGGCTGGGATTGAATACAGGCGTGAGCCACCGTGCCCAGCTGGAGTCCAGTTTTTTATCAGATAGGTATTTTGCAAATTTTTTTTCACTCACTGGGTTGTCTTTTCATTGTTTTAACTGTGCCTTTCACAAAGCAGAAGTTTTTAACTTTGATGAAATCCAGTTTATTCTTTTTTTTCTAGCATGGATTATGCTTTTGGTGTTTAAATTTCTGTTATAATTCAAACCCTCTTTTTTTTTTTTTTTTTTTTTTTTTTTTTGAGACGGAGTCTCTCACTCTGTCGCCCAGGCTGGAGTGCAGTTACACGATCTCAGCTCACTGCAATCTCCGCCTCCCAGATTGAAGCGAGTCTCCTGCCTCAGCCTCCCAAATAGCTGGGAATACAGGTGTCTGCCACCACGCCCGGTTAATTTTTGCATTTTTAGTAGAGACAGAGTTTTGCCATGTTGCCCAGGCTGGTCTCCAACTCCTGGTCTCAAGTGATCCATCCACCTTGGCCTCCCAAAGTGCTGGGATTACAGGCGTGAGCCACTGCGACCAGCTCATACACCCATTAAAATTGTATAATTAAGTGGTTTTTAGTGTATTCACAGAGTTGTGCAACCATCAGCACAGTCAATTTTAGGACATTTTTATCACCCCAAAAAAGAAACTCTATAACTTTTTTTTTTGAGAGGGAGTCTCGCTCTGTCGCCCAGGCTGGAGTGCAATGGCCCGAACTCGGCTCACTACAACCTCCACCTCCTGGGTTCAAGCAATTCTCCTGCTCCCAAGTAGCTGGGATTACAGGCACACACCACGACACCCAGCTAATTTTTGTATTTTTAGTAGAGATGAGGTTTCACCATGTTGGGCAGGCTGCTCTTGATCTCCTGACAGCAAGTGATCCTCCCACCTCAGCCTCTCAAGTAGCTGGGACCACAACCACACACCACCAAGCCTGGCTAATTTTGCTAATTTTTTGTAGAGATGAAGGACTTGTTATGTTGCCTCTGCTGATCTGGAGCTCTTGGGCTCAAACAATCCTCCCACTTCGGCCTCCCAAAGTGTTGGGATTACAGGAATGAGCCACTGTGCCTGGCCTTGCATTTTTTTAGTGGCTAATTGCGTTGAGCGCCTTTTCATGTCTTTATTGGCCATTTGTGTATCTTCTTTGGAGAACTGTCTATTCCAATCGTTGGCCCACTTTTAAATTGGGCTATTTAACTTTTTATTATTGAGTTGTAAGAGTTCTTTATGTATTCTAGCTGCAAATCCCTTATCAGATGTGATTTGCAAATATTTTTTTCCCATTCTCTGCTTGTCTTTTCACTTTCTTTTTTGTTTGTGGGGTTTTGTTTTTGTTTTTGTTTTTTGAGACAAGGTCTTACTCTGTCGCTCAGCCTAGAGTGCAGTGGTGAGATCTTGGCTCACTGCAACCTCTGCATTCCAGGCCCAAGAGTTCCTCCCACCTCAGCCTCCTGAGTAGCTGGGACCATAGATGCAAGCCACCACATATGGCTAATTTTTGTATTTTTTTATAAGGATGGGGTTTCACTATGATGCCCAGGCCAGTCTCAAATTCCTGAGCTCCAGCAATCCGCCCGCCTCAGCCTCCCAAAGTATTGTGATTAGAGGCGTGAGCCACTGCGCCTGGCCCTTTTCATTTATTTATTTAATTTTTAGAGACAGGTCTCACTCTGTTGACCAGGCTGAAGTGCAGTGGCATAATCATAGCTCACTACAGTTTCAAACTCCTGGGCCCAAGAGATCCTCCTGCCTCAGCCTCCGGAGTATCTGGGACTACAGGCACACACCACCACACCTGGTTAATTTTTTTTATGTTTTATTTTAGAGACAGGCATCTTGCTATGTTGCCCAGGCCCCATTGATCCTCCTGCCTTGGCCTCCCAAAACTCCGACATGTGTGAGCCACCGGCCTGGCCTTGAGTAATTTTGTTTTACCACAGTAGACATCTCCTTGAAGGCAAGTGTTTCTCCCACTTCCTAGCACCATATCTGGCACACAATAGGAGCTTAATACATATTTGCCATAAGAATGAATGCTCAGGCCAGGCGCGATGGCTCATGCCTGTAATCCCAGCACTTTTGGGAGGCCAAGGCGGGTAGATCACGAGGTCAGGAGTTTGAGACCAACCTGGCCAATATGGTGAAACCCTGTCTCTACTAAAAATACAAAAAAATTTGCTGGGCTTGGTGGCACATGCCCGTAATCCCAGCTACTCAGGAGGCTGAGGCAGGAGAATTGCTTGAATCCAGAGGCAGAGGTTGCAGTGAGCCAAGATTGTGCCACTGCACTCCAGCCTGGACCACAGAACGAGACTATGTCTCAAAAAAAGAAAAAAAAAAAAAGAATGAATGCTCAGAAACTCTATGATTGCATCCTACATGCTCAACAACTCCCTGGAAAAGAGAGATTCTCTTTTTGTTGTTACTATAAAAGGCACGGATTAGTACTTCATTGGCCTAACTTGGATCATATACTCATCCCTGAACCAATCAATGGGGCTAAAGGGATGAAATACGCTAATTGGTCAGGTCTGGTCTTGTGTCCGTTTTTGGAGCCAGGAGAGTGGGGAGGGCTATTTTCCTGAACCAAGAGTAGGGTAAGCTGGTTCCCTGAAGACTAATCAAGACGCTCATGCAAAGAAGGACACTCCTGCTGGGCAGACAAAAATGACAGAGGCTCAGAGAGATAAAATAACTTGCCCAAGGGCCATAGAGCTTTAAGCAGTATTTTTTTTTTTTTTTTCAATTTTGCTTTGAGCTTGGACAGACTATCTCAGCATCTTTCATCTTCCCTTCCTGCCTGACTGCCTCAGGGTCAGAATTCTAGGTGCAATTTTGTCTTTTGCCAAAAGCTGTAGTTTACTCTCTTAGGGGGTTATACGTAAGGAAAAAGGTTCTTTGGAGAGCCTGAACTTTGAAATCAGACAAGTCTGGATTTAGTGCTGGCTCTGTCTTTCCTAACTGCATCACCTGGGGCCTATCATTATCTCTATAAGCCTCAGCTTTGTTCTTTTTTTATTGTTTTTTGTTTTTTTGGTTTTGGGTTTTTTGTTTTGTTTTGTTTTGTTTTTTTGAGACGGAGTCTCACTCTGTCACCCAGGCTGGAGTGCAATGGCACAATCTTGGCTCACTGCAACCTCCACCTCCCAGGTTCAAGCGATTCTTGTGCCTCAGCCTCTGGGGTAGCTGGGACTACAGGCCACCACACTGGCTATTTTTTTGCATTTTTAGGAGAGACAGGGTTTCGCCGTGTTGGCCAGGCTGATATCGAACTCCCAACCTCCGGTGATCCGCCCGCCTCGGCCTCCCAGAGTGCTGGGATTACAGGCGTGAGCCACTGCGCCCGGCCCACTGTTACTACTTTTATATCTAAAATGTGTGAAATTTCTAAAATTTCACTAACAATTATCTGGAAAGACCTAAATCAAATTTTTCACAGGAGTTACTAGTTTTAATTCGTTTTCTTCTTTACACCTGTCCATATTTATCCACTTTACCACTCATGCCAGGTATTTATTAAGCATCTACCGTGTGCCAGCCAGACACTGTGTCAAGAGTTAGGAATAAATAGAGGAGATATTAATTTGAAAACTACACAAATAATTGCAATCGTCATACGTGCCTGTTTTCACAAAGCAGAAATCAGGAAAAACAAAGTATTTTCGATGAAAATATTTTAAGGTTAGGTATAGAGATTTACACAAACAAGCGATGGGGTCGGATCACTAGTGATTTTGGAAAGGACTAGAATACAGGAACTAAGCGAGGAGCAGGCGAGAATGGCGAGGCGCGGCGGAAGAGGACGGAAGTTGCTCACTCCCTCTAATTGCCCCCTAGCTGCCGGGTGCTGGGCCAGCCTCGCGCAGGAGAACCGGTTACTGTGTACTCAGCAGGGGGAGCCGGGACTCAGCGCCAACCATTGCACCTGGGGCTGGGAGCCAGTGCCGGAGCCCGGAGGCCCACTCGGCTGCTGCAGGCACTGTGACCGCCACCTGGGGGCAGCCACGTGAGCGCCACGCTGTGCGCCCGCCAGGCCAGCCCCGCCCCTGCCCGCCCGCTTCTGCTCAGCCTCGCCCGCAGCCACAGCTCCAGCCTCCAGTCCGCTCCGCCCGGATCGAGCGCCCGCACTCCCAGCGCTGTAGCCACCCGACTCCCCCTCGCTGCCGCCTGCACTCGAATTCCTGACACGCGCCTCTCGCATCCCGGGATCATCCCAGCGGCTGCCGGGCTCTCCCCAGGATCTCTCCGGCTGCCCAGAGCCCAGGGATCGATCCATTTGCCCGGAGCGGCCCCAGCTGCGTCCTCGGAGCGCCAGCCCGCGCGCCCCGCTCTCCGCTCCCCGGCACTCTCGGGGGGCCCGCCCGCCCTGCACCCTGGAGCGCCGGGCCGCGAGCTTCTGCCAACTCCTCTGGATCCTCGCGGCCGTGGGCAGCGGCTGCCGCGCTTGTCTGCCCGAGGGAGGTAGGCGTGGACGGCAGCCAGCCAGGCTGTGAGGGGGGGTGGTTGGGAGCGGGCGCTGCAGGCCTGTGCGCCCCAGTGCAGCTGGCGTGTGGAGCTCGCTGGGTCTGGGCTTGAGAGTGGGGCCGGAGATGGCATGGAAGGAGAGTGTGGGGGCGCTTCTCCTCTGGTTGTTAAACTCTCTGGGGCTCAGTGCTTGCTTCGGTAAAATGGGGAAGTTGTGCGGATTAACGGCCATGTGGATATGGAAAGCAACTGGCAAGCCATGGGCGGTGATCCGGCTGCAAGTGACCAATAGTTGAGGGGCCTCCGCCCGAGGTGCCCTCGGGGCCCCCAGAGGGTGGGCGCATCGCAGCTTTCCTGTTCCCTGCAGGGCTTGGAGCCGCATCCCCTACCCTTTCCCCAGAACTAGAGGCCTGCGTCAGCTCGAATTCCCGGAACCTCTAGGACTGTGTAGACGCGCCCTTGCTGCATTTTTGGCTGCGGGAGTTCGGTTGTTGGCAGGCGCCGCTGACACGTGCGCCAAGGGGCTGGACATTAATAAGACGGTGGCCGTGCGGGGGTGGGGGCCTCCCGAGTAAGCCCTGGCCTAGATCCTTTCGCGCGCGCCTGGGGGATTTCGGGGAACCAGCCCAGCTGCGCCCTAAGTGTGATAGATGGGCCGCATGGGGAAGTGAGATCTGCCCAGGGGAACGGTCCCAGGGAGCCCCACCTCTGGAACCTCTGTGGTGGGCGCTTCTTCAGCCAGGAAAGCAGGAAACACTAGGGCTGGAGCCCTGCGTTGGAATTCTAGCTCGGTTATGCTCTCTGGCCCTCGGTTTCCTCATCAGTAAAGTGTGTACAGTATTAGTATCTACCTTTTAGTGTCCTTGGAAGCAGTAGATGAGTCTGTATATGTCAGGTGCTTGGAACAGTGCCTGGCACACAGTGTGAAGGTCTGTGGCCCCGGAAGACATCTGATGGCCGAGGGCCCTGGACAGGCTGTAAAGTCTCAGGGAGTTGAGCCACGTAGTCTATCCTAATGTTTTTACCGAGGAGGAAACTGAGGGTCAGAGTGGTCCCCAGGTCCGCAGAAGCTCCCTAGGAGGAAGCCAGTCACGTAAACAGACTCTGAAAAGCAGGATGGAGTAAGTGGTAATACAGAGCAAGCAGGTGGGAGCTGAGAATGCCCGCTGTGTGTGTAGAGGGGAGAAGGTTATGGGTTAAACATCACCTAAAACAGGTTTCAGGTGATGTTTGAGCTGAGTTGGGGGAAAAGGCAGGTGGAAGGAGGTAGGGTTCAAAGATGGCGTATGCAAGTGTCTTCCTTCTCTGTGGCCTCCACAGCACCCGATGTTCATTCCTTCGTTCAGCTATTAATTCAACAAATACGGTTAAACCTCTCAACGACGTGAATTTCATTGTAACATGGCTGGGACTGGCGTCCACCCTCCTCTCAACCCCCTTTCTCAAAGAAGTGGGTGGGGACCCAAGTTCTTATCCTCTGCAGGGAATGGGGAGGCCAGAAGTCAGAACTGAGATGGTCACAGTTTACACGTAATCATAGGTGTACATTCCAAGAGCTACCTGTTTTTTGGGTCAGGGGCGCTGTAGCTCAGGCCTGTAATCTGAGTACTTTGGGAGACTGAGGTGGGTGGATCACTTGAGGTCAGGAGTTCAAGACCAGCCTGGCCAACATGGGGAGACCCCCCCCCCACCACTCCCTGCACCATCTCTACTAAAAATACAAAAATTAGCCGAGCATGTTGGCACAAGCCTGTAATCCCAGCTACTCAGGAGGCTGAGGCAGGAGAACCGAGAATCATTTGAACCCAGGAGGCAGAGGTTGCAGTGAGCTGAGATTGCACCACTGCACTCCAACCTGGGCAACAAAGCGAGACTGTCTCAAAAAATAAAAAATATCCACCTTTTTTTTCTTGTGCTTTTTGTAACTGTACAGTACTTTTTGGCTGATTAAGGATATATCTACTGGCTGGGTGCGGTGGCTCATGCCTTCAATCCCAACCAATTTGGGAGGCTGAGGCGGGAGGATTGCTTGAGCCCAGGAGTTCAAGACCAGCCTGGCCAACAGGGCAAAACCCGATATCTATTAAAAAAAAAAAAAATCAATGATTTGCTTTTAAAACATATTGTATTATGTGGCAGGAAAAGCTATGGGTTACCAGTACCCACATTCTCTTCTTCTTGGGGTGCTCCCTGGATGAACTTTCCCAGGCTCCCTTACCATTTGGTGGGGCCACATGACTGAGTGTGGCTGATGAAACATGAGTGTGTCCATTTCAAGCCTAGACCCTAAAAACCTCTCACTGTTTCCTCATTTGTTGGACAAGTCAAGGGGACATTGAAGGCCTAGAAAAGGGCAGAGCCACAAGCCAGAAGGAGCATTTTTTTGTTTTTGAGATAGAGTCTCACTCTGTCGCCCAGGCTGGAGTGCAGTGGTGTGATCTCAGCTCACTGCAACCTCCGTCTCCCAGGTTCAAGTGATTCTCCTGCCTCAGCCTCCCCAGTAGCTGGGATTACAGGCACCTGCCACCATGCCCAGCTAATTGTTTTTGTTTTTTTGTATTTTTAGTAGAGAAGGGGTTTCACCATGTTGGCCAGGCTGGTCTCGAACTCC
Source organism: Pithecia hirsuta (assembly GCA_963573645.1). NCBI lineage: Eukaryota > Metazoa > Chordata > Mammalia > Primates > Pitheciidae > Pithecia > Pithecia hirsuta. Next base: position 12,030 of record CAUYLZ010086538.1, read on the forward strand.
TGAGCTCATGATTAGCCCGCCTCGGCCTCCCAAAGTGCTGGGATTACAGGCGTGAGCCACCGTGCCCATCTGTCTGGTCCAGTTCTTACACTTGAAGCAGAACAACTGAATGATCAGGACTATAGCCAAAGTAGTAATAGCAGCTGGTTGAACTAGTTTAAAAGAATCAAAGCTTTTTCTGTTGAGGGAGATTGGTTCTGCTGACCTGGAAGCTGTAGATCATTACCCCAATGAACTGAGAATGCTCCTAGAAGGTGGTTAGAGTGATGGCCTTGCCTACACCTGGGATGAAAGCATCTTGGGCCTTCAAGTGTTGCTGGATCAAATTCTTGCAGCCAAGGCTGATAAGCACAATCAAGAAGGCCTCTTTTTTATTGTTGTTTGTTTTGAGACAGGGTCTTGCTCTGTCACCCAGGCTGGGGTGCAGTGGGACAGTCACAGCTCACTGCAGCCTGGAACTCCTCGGCTCAAGTTATCCTCCTGCCTCAGCCTCCCAAGCAGCTGGGACTACAGACAGGAGCTACCACCCTGCCTGGCTAACTTTTAATTGTAGTATAGAGATGGGGTCTCACTCTGTTGCCAGGCTGGGCTTGAGCTGGACTCAAGCAGTTCTTCTGCCTTGGCCTCCCAAAGTGTTAAGATCACAGGCATGAGCCACGGTTCCCAACCATAAGAAGGCTTCAAACAAAGGAAGGAGTGAGTCACTAATGCACTGATGATAAAACAGAAGATGACAGTCCCTCCCACAAAACCCAAAGTCCCAGGGCTGTGGGACTCCTAGAGAAGCGTTTCAAAGGGCTACAGAGTCAGAGGGTGGATGGTGTTCTGTTCTCCCTCTGTGAAGCTTTTGAGACCTAGTAAGGACTAGCAAGCCACAGGAAGCACCCGGAAGTACGTGGCTAAACTGCAGAAAATTTCTCAAGGCCAATGCTTCTCCAGCTTCAGTGCACATCAGCGCCCCCAGGAGGGCTTGCTTAAACTTTGATTGCTGGACCCATCCCCGGAGTTTACTTTAATCGGTCTGGAATGAGGCTTGAGAATTTGCATTTCCAGCAAGTTGCCAGGTGAGGTGACTGCTGTGGCAGCTGGTCCCATGCTTTTAGAAGCACTGGTTCAGGAAGTGATGACTGCTGAGAGCCCTGGATTCAGCCCGCACCAGCTTCAAACCCACCTCCCCCATGTTCTAGTCATGTGATTTTAGGCAAGCCACATAACCTCTCTGTTCCTTAGCTTCCTCCTCTGTAGAATGAAGCTAAGAGCGACTACCTCTTGGGCTTCAGGGAGGCTTCCTGGAGGAGGAGACATCTAAGCTGAGGCCTGAGGGATGAGCAGACAAGTTGGGCCAGGGGATGGGTAGGGAGGACAGGCTGGGGCGTGTACCAGACAGGGCATAGCATGTTCAGAGCCCAAGGAGGAAAGACTGCATGCCTTCTAGGAAGCTGAGAGGGGTTATGTAGCAAGTGCTTTGTAAATGATATTGAAATGCTACCAATCTGTTCTGGGCAGGATTGCAGTGGAGAGGAAGCCAACTTCGGTATGGAAAATGGGCTGCTGGATGGGCTCAGAGACAGTACTAGTTATTTGTGCCCTTCTTTCATTGGCCAGAATGCAGTCACAGAGCCCCACCTAGCTGCAAGGGATGCTGGGAAATGCAGTTCCTGGCCAGGGAGGGGAGCAAGGATTCCTGGTGGAAAGCCAGCTTTGTGCCTCAGTGGCTTTTTCTGGCACCTGGCCACCTCCCTCACTTCTCCACCTTGCTCACTTTGCTCTGCTCTGTTGGATGAGTGAATTTTACAGATGAAAAACCTGAGATTGAGAGAGGTTAAATAATTTGCCCAGCATTCCTCAGCAGATTGTGGCGGGGCCAGGATTTGAATTCATCCCAAAGGCCTCGTTTGGCTAGACCCTGGTTTTGGTGCTTTTCAGATCCTCCATGAGCCAGCCTTTCCCACTACAGCCTCGGCCATGTCAGTAACTCCCATGTAGTTACAACCCAGTAGTCCTTTTTCTTGGTGGGCGGTGGGCGGTGAGTGGGCAGAGCCTCACTCTGTTGCCCAGGCTGGAGTGCAGTGGCACAATCTTGGCTCACTGCAACCTCCACCTCTTTGGTTCAAGCAATTCTCGTGCTTCAGCCTCCCAAGTAGCTGGGACTATACAGATCATACACCACCACGCCTGGCTAATTTTTGTATTTGTAGTAGAGATAGGGTTTCGCCATGTTGCCCAGGCTGGTCTTGAACTCCTGGCCTCAAGCCATCTGCCAGTCTCGACCTCCCAAAGTGCTGGGATAACAGGGGTCAGCCACCACGCCCGGCCACAACCCATAAGTCCTTCTGTTTCTCCATTATATCAGCAGGAAAATGCCAGCTTTTCTCCACTTACTCGTTCATTTATGCAGCACACACTTGTGCATTTATGGTGTGTGCCAGGCATTGTGCTCTGGGCTGGGAGCTGCAGAGGAATAACACACGGCCCCTTTTGTTCAAGACACTCACATGGTCTGGCCACTGGAAGGGCTGGGCACACAGAGTTCATGTGAGAAGTGAGATGTACTGTATCCCTGGACTGACCCACCAGGAGTACAGAGTGTACTATGGACACGCAGAGTGTGCCCAGCAAGTGATTAAATATTTCAGTTCAAGCTCCCTTGTGCATTTTGCTAATCAAAGCTATAATTATGATATTTTGTGTTTCATATTCCGAAATGCATTTTTCAGATTCCTGAAACCATATAATAGCCCTTGGCACGATGAAAGTTTTATATGCACAAAACACAGTGTACTGCAATGATATTTTTACGAGCCTTTAGCAGAGCAAATGATGACATATCTCTGGCTTCTACAGCAGGTTGCTGTTTGGGTTGGTAAGTTGATTTCTCTGTCTCTTTTATTTTGAGACGGAGTCTTGCTCTGTCATCCAGGCTGGAGTGCAGTGGCGTGATCTCGGCTCATCGCAACCTCCACCTCCTGGGTTCAAGCGATTCTCCTGCCTCGGCCTCCTGAGTAGCTGGAATTACAGGCACACGCCAGCACGCCCAGCTAATTTTTGTATTTTTAGTAGAGACTGGGTTTCACCATGTTGATCAGGGTGGTCTCGAACTCCTGACCTTGTGATCCACCTGCCTCAGCCTCCCAAAGTGGTGTTGGGATTACAGGCATGAGCCACTGTGCCTGGCCCTTTTTTTTTTTTTTTTTAGAGGGAATTTCGCTCTTGTTGCCCAGGCTGTAGTGCAATGGCATGATCTCAGCTCTCCGCAACCTCCTCCTCGGGGGTTTATGTGTTTTTCTTGCCTCAGCCCCCCAAGTAGCTGGGATTGTAGGCGCGCCTCCATGCCCAGCTAATTTTATATTTTTAGTAGAGATGGGATCTCCGTATGTTGCCCAGGCTGGTCTTAAA
>CAUYLZ010086539.1:0-23036 GCA_963573645.1 Pithecia hirsuta
CGGGCGGATCACGAGGTCAAGAGATTGAGACCATCCTGGCCAACATGGTGAAACCCTGTCTCTACTAAAAGTACAAAAATTAGGTGGGCATGGTGGTGCGTGCCTGTAGTCCCAGCTACTCGGGAGGCTGAGTCAGGAGAATTGCTTGAAACCGGAAAATGGAAGTCGCAGTGAGCTGGGATCGCGCCACTACACTCCAGCCTGGCGATAGAGCGAGACTCTGTCTTAAAAAAAAAAAAAAAAAAAAAAAAAAAAAAAGATGGAAAAAAGTTTTTGCCCTTATGGGGCTTACATTTTGGTTGGGGGAAGAGACAATTATTACCACAAACAAATATATAAAATGTTCACGGATTCTAATAAAGTTCTATGAACAAAAAAAACTATATGATAGAAAATAACTGGGTGAGGCTATTTCATATAAGATAATCAGAGAACATCTTATGTAAGAAGTCACAGTGATGCTGAGAACTAGGGTAGGAATGAGCCAACCATGGAAAAAGCTTAAAGAAATTGTGATAAAGGTTGACTTTCACTGGCCAACATGGCCAATACTATGGGCTAGGACAAATGTGGGCATAGAGGACAAATGTGGGCATAGACTTGCGAGAAGACAATTGGCCTTTATAACAACTGGGCCCGTGAAATTGGCTTCATTGGTAGCCTCTGGCTACCAGAAAATAAACAGAAATTTATCTTGAGTTAACATGTTTTAAAATTTAAAAAATTATGTTCAATTTCATAAGGTAAGGCATATAAGTGCATGTATGTATGCTGGGTCCTTCCCACAGTGAGCAGTGAGGAAGTAAGCAATGAAAAACATTGCAAAGGGGAGACAAATGATTAGATGTAGGTTGTAGCCATGGAATAGACCAATTAGACTGTTATCCAGTTGACGTTATTAGCACTGGTCTGTAAAAGCAACTGGAACTAGGTACCAAAAACCTTAGGGTAGTATTTCCCTGTAATCCAGAAAGATACACTTAGAAGCAAGCGTTTTATTATCAGCTAAATTTAGGAAAGGCCTTACACCCTCTCTTTATCTCAGACATTTATAGTAAATATTGTTCCATCCAAATCTCTGCAACCAGGCATAGTGGTTCATGCCTGTAATCCTAGAAGTTTGGGAGGCCAAGATGGGAGGATCATTTAAGGCCAGGAGTTCAAGACCAATTTGGGCAAATTAGTGAGACCCCTATCTCTACAAAACATTTCAAAACTAGCCTGGTATCCTGGTGTGTGCCTGTAGTTTCAGCTACTCGAGAGGCTGAGGAGGGGGGATGCTTAAGCCCTGGAGTTTGAGGCTGCATTCAGCTGTGATGGTGCCACTACACTCTAGCCTGGGTGACAGAATGAGACCCTGTCTCTTAAAAAAATAAAAATAAAAATTTAAAATAGTCTCTACAGTATCGTATAATAAAGAAACTGGTGGAACACTGTTTACGTCATCATTTCTGTATTTCAACATGGAATACTTTTCACGGTTGTGTGTGTGTGTGTGTGTACATGTGCTTGTGTGTATGTTTCTGTATGGGTGGCACGCATGTATGTATGTTCTGTCTCCGTGTTTATTATATTCACCAACATCTCACTGAGCACACTGTATGAAAAGCTAGGTATGAGTTTTGGTAATGTATGTGAAAACAAATGGATTGGATTCTGTCTTTGGTAGCATTGAACTTTACCCCATGTGGTGGATAGAATAATGCTCCTCAACATATGGCCACAGTCTAATCCCAGGAACCTGTGAGTATGTCACCTTACATGGCAAAAAGGAATTAAGATTGCAGCTGGAATTACCTTTTGTTATCTGAGTGGACAGGGATTATAAGGGTACTTAAAAGTGAAAGAGAGAGGCAGAAGAATAGGTCAGAGTAATATGATGTCATGTCAGGACTGAACTTACGGACGCTGACTTTGAAGATGGAGGAAGGGGTTATGAGCCAAGGATTGTGGCAGCTACTAGAAGCTGGATAGGACAAGGAAACAGATTGTTACCTGAAGTATCAAGAAAGAGATGCAGCCCTGCCCCAACACTTCATTTTAGTCCCAGACCTGTGACCTCCAGAACTGTAAAATAATAAACTTGTGTTGTTTTGCCATTAAGTTTGTGACTTGCATAGCAGCAGCAGATAATAGATCTCATCTTGTGGATAGGAATGCACTACACTGAAAAAGGAACCAACACCATATAGAGTACATTTAGTGGATTACTTTGTTGATATGACAAAGGAAATGTAGTTTCCTCAGCCACATTGACTGAGATACACTAGTGAAGTTGACCACTCACATTTACATTATGAATGCAAATCAATATCTAATTAAGCTTTATTAGGTGGGAAATCATTTCACTTATCAGTATTTTCATATTTTTTTACTGATTCTGTTTAGCCAACTCTTATGATGGTCATGTTGAAATAACTATTTTCTATCACATCAGTTTTGGACCTCCACAAGGACATCATGAGTATGAATGATGTCTATTTCTACACATTTCATTTCTGTAGCAAGTATTCTTGGGTCCTGTATCTTGAAAGCTGGAAGGAATTTTCTAGAAAGTTTTCCTCCTGTAGGCTATTTTGTGCTGTCCTATATATACAAAAAGAACTCTTATAGCCCTAGCCCCAGTATGACATGTACTTTGAGTTTTTTTCTAGCCACAAAGAATTTTCTCTGATTTACCCACCCACGACATGTGTCCTCTCCATAATAAATAGCTGGCATTTCATTGATCAGCATAAGATTACAGACTGGGACAGTGACTTTGGGCATGGACCAGAAAGAAGCTGATTGGCCTCTGGACCCATGAACTTGGCTTCATTAGTCACCAGATGAACTAAGAGGAAAAACAAATATTTCTACTTTAACTTTGAGAATGACTATCTTAGCATCTTCTAGTTAGCACAATGTTGACCAAGAGACTATCTCTCCCTTATATCGAACATCTTGAAATAAACATCCAAGTGGACGAGACTTTGTTAATATCTAATGTTCAACTGAATGTTTTAAAAATAAAATATTTTGTGTGTGTTTTTTTTAAATTGAACTCCTCTCTATTTATATATTATAAACTATATTTATAGAAGTCCTTTTTCAAGTGGTTGGCTCTTTGAGGAATAGCTAGAGAGGAACTAAAAACTTGAGTAATGCCAAGTTTCAAATACTTTGTATGATACAAATACTTAACGACTCTAATTTCAAACTGTTAATGTCTTTTCTCCCTAATTTCAGTCCTACCATATGGCATTTCTGGGTGAAAAAATGTCACAAGTAGCTTTAGTTTTTATGGATTATTAATATGTTCCAATTGAACAACCATTAAAGTAGGTATTGTAATTGGACACACGCCTTTCACCTCTCCTTTGCTGTTTCTTATTGAACTCTGGTCAGTGATGAGAACGAGCTCTAGAATCTTTTAGTGAGTTCTATTCCAAAAGAGCTGGCTCTCTGAGTCATAAGATGACATTTCTCTGGTGTTTTCCTGTAGATAGGAAACATTTTTCTATATCTTTTGGAAACATAGAAGACAAAGTGGTACTTAAACTGTGGCTTTGCTTTTCTTTTCTTTTCCTTATCAAATCCCATGAACTATTAGTAATCATATTTCTTGAACCAAAAATTAGAATGATTACCTAAATTGTTTTTCTCCTAATTTGAGATTTTATTTATGTGGGAAGTCTTACAAAGGTATAAAAATGAAATCACATTTTGTTATATATTTAACATACCACATTTACTGATAAGAATAAAATTCATGAGATGAGAGCAGTTCCAGAAAAAATTAAGTAATAAGAGTAATCCTTCAAAGGAGTGTCAGACAATATCTGCAAATAATTCCGAGAAAAATAATCCAGCAATGCCAGATTTCTTTTTCTATGCAATAATATATAGTCAAAAGAACATGATGACTATATATTTTTTAACTTTTTGGCCGGCCCTATATGAATTTATGGGTCTTTTCTAAAATAATGTGGGCACAAAGGAAACATAAAACCAAGAGAGTAATCAATAATCTAGTGTTTATATAATTTGATACAATTACTTTAACTTATTTTTTTAATTGGCCAAACTCCATCAATCAAAAAAAAAAAAAAAAAACACCTGGATTTTCATGAACAAATGCTCTCAGAGGGAGGCCTACGCTAGGTTGAATATCATTCTTGTCTGAAGTTTACTCTCTCCCGAAAATTGAAGCATCCCATTTTTCCTAAATGGTTCTATGAATAGTTTCTAAATCATTTATACTAATTCATTCAGGACCTGACATTTCCGTTTAACTTCAGAGTTTGGATCACTTGCCATCCAGGATGAGATTATCACCTCTAAATTTACTCCTTGCCAGAAGCATCAATCTAGCACTTTTCTTGTCCTCTGCCCTCACTTAATTTCATTGAAGTATTAGGTTTTATAACAATCCTTTGTCATTATTTATGGCATCTGTTGGGTTCTCTTTCAAAAATTCATGAAAATATAAGAATAAAGGAAACAAAGATATCTGACTTTTCTGCTGACAGTAACTGATGACTTTGGAATTAAGTGGCAGGGCAACAGAACAGCTGGCGGGCATATGTATAACTTTTAATATTCTAGCTGTACCTAGATTGAAACCAGCAATTTTTAAAGTTTAAGCTGACTTCATCAAATCTAATTTAGTTTTTCTATCAGATCATGTGAAATGGCAGCAGAATAGGGAAGGCTGGTGTTCACCAAGTGCAAGTCTGTGTGTTGTCAGAAAAGTGATGAGTCAAAAACAGCCTGGTTTTAACAAATGGCAGTCTATTATCAGTGGGTATTTTCTAAGAAAAATTGGTGTCTGGCTAATTTTCTACCTTGAAGATTTGGCCAATTAACCAAAACTCTCTCTCACTAGATAACAACCTAAAAAGCTACCTATCCCAGTTTTGGATTTACAAGCAACAAATGTTGAGTTTATCATCAAGTGCAGGAGAAGCAGCATGATCCAATGTATCTAGGTACGGGTGGGTCATCAAGAAACTGCATGTTTCCAACCCTGCTAAATCTTCAGCAAGTTGACAGACACATTTTTCTGTGTCTTAGTTTACACTTTTACCAAATGGGGGCAGGAGGAATGCCTGTTAGGGCATGATTAAAAACACACACACACACACACAAAAAAAAAAAAAAAAAAAAAACAGAAAAAGAAAACAAAAAAGAAAAACTTCTACGTGGTAAAAGAAAAACTTTGAAGCAGATGTAACAAAAGTCCAAAGGCATAGAGTGTTATAAATAAGCATTATGTTATAAACCACAGTACTAAGTGTAGTGAAGATATATGAGCAGTAATTTCCCATATGTATACAGGTAGTCTAAGAAGCAAAAATAGACAGTTAAAGGAGGTGCATGAGGAGAAACTACTGTGGCCCAGTCGGATGGAGATAGCAACAAATTCAAGCAAAGGGTTAATAGAGGTTTTGCTTTACAGTTCTACTTGACCAAGTTTCTTAAGGACCAGCAGCACCAGTAAGCCACTGTAAACAAAGGTTCTACTATCTTTAATTTGTTTAAAACATTAACTTTTGTCAGCCTTCAGAGCGGATCCAGCTAGACAAAATCAATGAAATAAAGTGAGATGAGAGGGGGAAAAAATCTTTTACAACAGGAATAGAAGTAGTGCGTAATTAGAACTTTGTAAATTGTCTAGCACTATCAACATGTCAGGAAGAAAATAAATAGTAATGATAATAATGCTACTCCTAGGCTCCGATCACAGGGTTTCTTTTCTTTTGGGACATCCATGAGTTTGTAGCCATTTCCATCTTCATAGCCCCTGGGAAGTCAGACAGGAAATATGTTAACTGATCACAACATCTATTTGCTGAAGACAGAACCACAGACTAAGACATTTCTGATAAGGCCAAAAGACACTCATACTACAGTACTTAACCATCTGGCAATCACAGATCCTTTCAAGAATCTGATTGAAACTGAAGAAACTCTCTAAAGAAAATAATGTCTGTAAACTGAAAACTGTGCATATAATCTTAGGAGGTTCATGATAGCTTGAATCCCAGGATAGAAACCTGTTTATCACTGCCCTACACTCATATCTTCTTGTATGCTCATTTCCCAATTTCACCATTGAGGAGAAGGATCAGTGAAGATGTTAAAGTTTTTTTCTGATATAGACACTTAGACCTTATTTATTTATTTATTTTAACCAACTGACAGGTCAGGCATTGGCAATACAGAACACGACTGGAATGCAATTGATGATAAGTGTTTCAGGAGCTCACTGGGGGCTGAAGTGGTTAGGGAATCTTCAGAAAGTCTCAAAGATATGAGCTGGGCTTCTAATATTTGAAGCAGAAGAGATGGAAGAAAGTACTTTCTCGTGTTATTACATAAGACTATCTTGACTAGGCAAAGATAGGGGTGTGGTGGGAAAGAAAACCAGTAACTTGTGACTAGGAAGTGTTAGGGTGGAACAGCTATGACTTGAATCCTTTGACATCTGCTTTGTGGCTTTGCAACAGGAAAATAGATCTGGATTACTGATAAAATTAAAAGAGAAAATACTGTATAAACCTGTAAGAAGTGCACCTTTATTCTTGTGACTTGGTTTAATATGTAATGAGAAGATTCTGGGCTATGCTTGAATTCACAGAAAATTTATTCCTGAAGAAGTTGAATGGCTGTCAGAAGGGTTTAGAAGTTTGTAAGGCGCAAAAAATGGGTTTCTGAGAGAAGATCAAAGCCAACAAGTCAGGAGAAGGAAGGAGAAGGTGATATGAATAAATAATAGATCAGCTCAGGCATTTCCTTTTGAATGTATAATTCAGGCTCTGGAAACAGCTGGTTGTGATGGTTTTCCCCAGTTGACCATGTTTTCACCAGTGCATATTGTTTTCTTAGACAGCAAATAAACCTTCACAGCAGTAATTTGGCAAAAACGAACTTTATTCCTCTTGCACTGGGCAGGAAATTTTCATTTAATCCATCATTCTGAAGTTGCTGCACTGTTGTTAAAAGTCACAGCAAGTTATTCAGGATTGCCTTTGACAGCAGCCCCAAAACACAGGGAAGACTTTGCCCATGATTACAAGATGGCATGACATCTGGAGAAGGCAGGCATCATCCAGGTATTGGGTATCTAGGATGTCAAACATGTGGATGCAATGAAATACTTTTAGGAGGCAGTGAAAGCACCTACTTAGAAATGGTTTGGTGGACCATTTCAGTTTGCATATATATATTTTTATGCATGTCACATCTCTAATAAATGAAAATCTCTTTGAAAACGGAATCTATTTGATACTCCACTATACCAATTAGAGTGTCATGCACATAGGTGACAACAAATAAATACAAGAGTGAGTAGTGATATTTAGGACAGATTTTGAAACAATTTTTCTTACTGTCACTAAAACACTTTTTAGTACCTACTGTGTGCCAGCCCCATGCCTAGGGTTACACACAAAAAAAATGCATAGATGTTTTTTGCAAGGAACTCACATCAGAGTAGTTTATACAGACAAATAAAGTGCATAGTGAGTAACGTTGTGATAAGGATGTGCACTGTTCTAAACAATTTTAGAGGAGGAGCAGCTAACTCAGTTTGGAGGATTGAACAGGAGTCAAGGTAGAGATTGGATATTGTGAGACTAGCTAGGATAGTTTTAGTTGGAGATTTAAAATCAGGCTCCAGATTTTGAGAACAGGGTGTTTTTCCACTAGACACAAGAATACGTTGCGTAAGTTTATAGAAATAAAGGACAGGCATGTTTTCAAAGTCAGTGTTGCCAGTAATTAAGTAGGCATTATTTGTTCCTTTATAGACTGCAAGGTACCACACTAAGTGCTGGGAATGGAGCCGATAATCAACATGAAGTGTCCACAGATAATTCTCTCAAGAAACTCACTGTCTAGTATTAATAGAAAAAACAGTCGTACAAATAACGATTAGATATACTACTGTAAACACAGTGATGAAGTTTTTCCCTAATGCCAAATTTATGTATGCAGCTTTTTGCTGAATGTTTCAATGTGGTGGTCCTCCTAGTATCTCTACTTGAGTCAAAATTCTCATGGCTAGCACTCAGAGTCTCCCAAAATCTCATTGAATATTGCCACTATTATGTTCAGGCATTTATTCATTCTATAACGCAAATTTGAATGCTTGCTGCTTTCTACACTTGCTATATAATTTCCCACCAATGTGTCTGTGTTCTTCCTGTTTCCTCTATTAGAAGACCATTTCTGCCATTTCTGCATGTTCAAATCTCACCCCAGACTTCAAGGACCCACTCAAAAGCCAGGAAATTTACAATTTCCCACTCTGTCATTTCTAAAAAAAAAACAAAAAAAAAAACTAGAAGTGACTGCTACTTCACTCAAGCTTTCATAGCATTTTTCTGTACTTCTCTCACATCAGAAAGAGAGATTTGGGTGTCATTTTTACAGAGATAACAACGGAAGCCTTAAACTAAAATTAAATTGCTAAAGGGCAAGGGAGAGAGATATAACAGAAGAATATCAAACAGAGGTTAGGGAAATACACTTGGGGGGTTAAGGAGAAAAGGAGCCATGGAAGAGGACAGATAAGTAGCAAAAAACTGAGAAAGAAAGAACAAGAAGAAAGGGATGCCTAATGGTGTTGAATAAGGCAGAAACATCAAGAAAGATAAATGCACAAATAATATCTGTTGAATGGATGAAAGAATGAACAAGTGAAAGAAAAAATCATGAATGGAGAGGCCATTGGATTTGTCAGATATGAGGTCTTCGGTGTGTAAAGAGTGCTGACTTGGAGAAATTTTAAGAGTAGAAGAAAATATAGGCTAGACTCCTGGGTCTTCTACTGTGTAGCTTTAAGCAAATGACCTCTGTGAAACTCTTTTTCTATCTCTAAAATGAAAGAAATACATGCAATTACCTCCTTCACCTACATGTTGGGATGAGAATGCAAGCAAAAGAACCCAGCAAAAAGAAAGTGCTATACAAATATAAGATAGTATAATTAGCAACATTTGAAAGAGCTCCACAAATGAGAAGGCATTCAGTCATTAGTCCACAGAATTATTAGTAACAAAAAGTTTGCAGACATCAAGTTTACAGATGTCATGACTTACTGTGCACCTGCTGGAATTGAGCTCAGTACTCAGGTATCATTATGTGTTGGATTTTATTTTCAGCTAAGATCCCATTACAGAGCTTTGCAGTATATCTTGCTTTAGAAAATCAATTATTACATTTATTTAAAGAAGAAAAGAGATTTATCTTCTGTGAGTCTCTTTAGGATTGGTGTAGCTTTTCTCACCACCACTTGTAGAAATTGTAGTCATAGAACCAAAGTGTTTCAGACCAGCATTTCTCAGGCTCCAGGTTACCATATGCCAATGACGCATTTCAAGTACTTGGTTACTAGTAAAACATTATTAATAGATACAACTATAATCCTTTGATAACATCACCCACTGGCTTATATTTTCATCTAAATTCTTGAATGGGAAAGAAAGGTTAGTGTGTCAGGAATTGTTTATTATCTACAACTTGTCTTACCCTATGCTACCACCCAAGCATCTGTACATCTTTCACCATGAGTGCCCTGATAGGGAAAAGATAAAGAATCAACTGTACTTTCAGAGATCATCTAGTCTTATCCTATCATTTACAGTTGAGGAAAATAAGGCCCAGAATAAGGGAGGGATTTTCCAAATAACACACAAGTAGTTAAAAGCAGGGGCAGGATTGGAACACAGATATTCTCATCCTAGTCCAAGGTCCTTTCCACCATATCACCTTTTCTCAAAGTGTGTGAATGTGCAAGGTGCTATACTCACACACATATTCATGTACACATATATACATGCATATTTTGGGGAATAATCAAATAAATCTAGACCATAGACCCTATACCATCCTCTTGAAGATTCTGTCAAGAAGTCTCCCAGATATCTCCAACACAAGTTGTAGATAAGACAAAGCAGAATTTACTGCTTTGCTAACTCCTCAAACATTGACAGTGCTTCAGAGGGGGGATGGTAAGAATATGATTTATTTAGAATTGGAAATTTGATGTAAGGCAAGTATTTCAGTGCAGGGGCTGGACTAGGATTGGGTGACAATCAAGATAAAACAGCCCAGGACTGATGGAAGCAGTAAAGTGAGGATTTTGAAGGGTAGATTCAAAGAATCTTAGGGCTCAAACAGTCTGTGGATGTTTTCTATTGAAGAGTTGATGGGTCTTTTGGGAATCTCCTCGTAATGAGCAATTAAATCATTTGCTTGGGTAGGACAGTTTGGGAAGAGTAAAGAAACACTAAGGAAAGGAGTGAAATAGCAAAGTTATGTTAGTATAGACACTAAGGTATGGTTTTGGTTCTTAGTGTCCAGGCTGAGTGTAGGAGTTAACAGTTTGGGGTCTCAATTCACAATGCATATTAAAGCCCTAGAGAAGTCCTGTATTAGTTACATTTGTTTAACTCAGGCATTTTCAACACCTATCTGACCACAGAACCCTATTTTTAACTGTAAACACACTCTGGAAAACTCTGCATTCTATTTTGTTCTCTTTAAAATTGGTATTTTTGGGGGCCGGGAGTGGTGGCTCACACCTGTAATCCCAGCACTTTGGGAGGCCGAGGCAGGCAGATCATGAGATCAAGAGATTGAGACCATCCTGGCCAACATGGTGAAATCTTGTCTCTACTAAAAAATACACAAATTAGCTGGGTGTGGTGGCATGCGCCTGTAGTCCCAGCTACTCGGGAGGCTGAGATGGGAGAATTGCTTGAACCCGGGAGGCGGAGGTTGCAGTGAGCCGAGATTGTGCCACTGTACTCCAGCCTGGTGCCTGGTGACAGAGCGAGACTCTGTCTCAAAAGAAAGAAAGAAAAAAAAAGGAGTTATTTGGAACCTATTTAGAAGTTTACCAGTTATGAATTATCTAAAAACATTAAATGGAAACGACCAAACATTAATTTGGAAGCTAGTCAATGGCAGTAGTTGTTCTGATGACTGCCCTAACCAGTCTGACTAGGCTCTTTTGATTATATGCTATTTAAGGATTACTTGACCCGGTAAGAACTGCTCAGGTTTTGAAGCTTTTAATTGAGAACCCATTAATCCCATAAGTGCTGCAAGAATTAAATGTTGGGAATGGATTCATTCCGTTTACCTTCTCATCATTTTATACCCAGAGTAATCTTTCTTTGTATCCATATTGCTTATACCTAATTTGTCAGTAAACTGGTGCCATCATTTGCATTTTGAGATACACACACTCAGGTGATTTTCAAATATTTCTTTTTAGCTATGTTTTAAAATAATTTTTGAAGTTTTTTTAAAGCATTTTAATTGGTACTTATCATAGACTAATCACCTGTCAAATCTAATTTATATAAATGAGATCATTTTGATTTCTGTCAGCTGCATAAGAAAACTATCCCAAGACTTAAATTCCTCCTTATCCAGTTTTAAACTACATAGTCAAGACTGTGAATATTTCCTCTTCTTGACTTAAAATTGTACCATATATTGTTTTCTTTTTCAAGCAGTGGTTTATGGCCCACACAATTTCAAAAATTCTTCATATATGTATAGATAGTGGGTTACCAAGTCATGCAGAACTTTAACTGAGAAAAGATAAGTCCAAAGGTAATTGTATATGCATAAACAAATTAAAAGGATACTCACAAATCAAGGATATGGCTATGATGCATGGCTTGCTAAAACTGCAACTGCTTATACTCCTCCATTAGATTAAATTTAGTTGATCTCATTATGTTGATCCAGATATTTTTTCTATTATACCTATTTCTACACCTTATCTCAGCCAAAAGGCTTAAAGGCAATATTATAGCTATTTCTAAGAACATGGGGATTCAAGTTTGGGCATCTAGATTTTGCCAGCTGCATTAAATGGGCCATATACTCACATGAGGATCTGGAGAGAAAAACAACAACATTGACAATGAAATGAGATCAGGGTAAAATAAATAGATTGTGACTTTTATTAATGTCATTTTCAAGCAATCTCCAAGTGAAGTTATATGATACCAAGACATTAAGAGAAAACAGCCAGTCATGTGATGTTTAGATGCATGTCATAAAGCTGCACTTGTCTTGGTGATTGATATTGTTTGACTCTGTGTTCCCACCCAAATCTCACCATGAATTGTAATAATCCCCACGTGTCATGGGAGGGTCCTGGTGGGTGATAATTGAATCATGGGGGAAGTTCCCTCCATGCTTTTCTCGTGATAGTGAATGAATTCTCATGAGATCTGATGTTTTATAAGAGGTTTCCCCCTTTCTTTCCTGCTATCATGTGAGGAAGGACATGTGTGCTTCCCCTTCTACCATGATTCTTCATTTCCTGAGGCCTCCCCAGCCCAGTGGAACTGTGAGTCAATTAAAATTTTGTCCTTTATAAATTCCCCAGTCTCAGGTGGTTCTTTATAGCAGTATGATATTAGACTTATACAGTGATGTAAATCATTCTTACTGCCAGGTAACATAACAGACCCTGTCTGAGTAACTACTACCCACTGGTCCACAGACTATAAACATAGTTCTGGAAAATTTTATTAAATCTAATTTAATTTTTAATGTTTTCTGGCATTTCTTGTGAACCAGCAATTTCATATATATTATTTTGGTTGGTCCTCTCAATAACTCTGTCACTTGGTTATTATCATACAGCCTTCCCTAATATATATTAAAGCAGATATCAATAATTTGGTACATGTTGCACCATCAGTGGATTTTAATTGAATCCAAATCCTGGACCTCAAGAGTTGGAGCTTTAGTCTGTGACTATGGTTAGCTTACAGGCAATATTATCAAACTTTTACACTTTGGAATTATTTAGTTTGAGGAAGGTGATTTGACATCAAGTATATCTACATCAATATAATGATAAATCTCATGGCTATGTTAGTACTTTTATATATCAGCACACCTAAGTAAAACATAAAATTTTGTTTAGTTATCAAAATGCATTTCCTATATGATATCTGTCATCTGGATATTGAGAACCATGTATCAAATTTAGAGCCATCTCAGATTTGTCATTGTTTATAAACAAGTAAAATGACATACTAGTGCATGTACATCACTGTAACATCTAAAGTTGAGAAGAGTAATTACATTCCTGTTGTTTCAAACCTATCCTAGCTTCTTTGATACTTTCTGTGCCTACATGGGGAACTGTAAAGATTTCTAGTTATTCTGTGACTTTGTGCCAGTTCAGTGGGTCTAAATTTTGGCTAAACATTGTAATCAATGGGGAGCTTTAAAAAGTATTGTTGACTTGATCTCACTCCCATAGTTCTGATGTAATTGGTTTGGAGTATAACCTAGACATCCGGATATTTTAAAAGTTTACTAAGTATTTTATTTCTAGTGTGAAGGCAAGGTTAACCATGATCTTGTTGATTTACCTGTTGGTCCAGTGCTGCCCATGGTATCTCAGTACTTCCTCAATAATAAGTTTCCTGTTTGGGAAACATTCCTCAGAGGTTCTCAATGACTGAGTCCCTGAAACTTATTTCTCTCATATTAATCACCTTCCTACTTGGATTCCTACAAATTTGTTCTTAAAACTCAATCACTTGCTTGATCTGACCCTGCTTGGCTAGAAACAGTAGGTCTTAGAATCTGATTCTTTGTTTTTCAATCTGCAATTTTCTAGAACACCATATCTTTTCACCGTGTTCTGATCTCTGTCTATGACCAAATCTAGGGATCTAACTTGATTTTCAGTCCTGACCTTGTTTAGTCTTCCCCAGTCTACCACTTAAAATTTTATGTATAACATCAGTATCTAGATAATTATGGATTGCTTATTCCTTATTCCACAAATATTTTGACATCATGCTTCTAAAAATGGTTAGCATGTTAGTTAGCATTGCAGGTTCTATTAGTGTATCTGAATTGAAATGCTGGTTCCACCATTTACTAGCTGTGCGACCTTGGATCACATAAGTAACCTCTCTCAGCCTCAGTTTTCACATCTATAAAATTGAAGTAAAAATCATAATTTTTAGAGCTATGAGGATTTAGTGAAATAATTCCTGTAGCATGTTTTTCACAGAGCTTGGTATATACTAAGTGTTTACATCCACGTTAGAAACACATCTGTGTTTAAATATTAATAAATTTGGCAGGTAATAATTAGTATTTGTTTAAAATCAACAAACAGTGATTTGAAAATTGGAACAAATTGTTTCACCCATCCCGTTTGCTGTTCATACACTAGACCTCCTCATATTTACACATCTTTCAAACAGTGAATTTGCCTTGGAAATACTAAATTTCTCAGAGAACAGTCAATAGGGGTCCACTACTAATACATAAGAAGGACATTGCCTTTGATATCATAGATAAATGCTAGGATACATATTTTATAATTGCTTTATTGCCAGGAGTTTTCAGTGAAGCCATAAAAGAAAAAAAAAATGATCAGCCTAATTGCCTCAAGATGGATATGTAATGCATAAATCTCTTGTTTAATGGATCTAGTAATAGGCCACCTGTTTCCCCTGCCTCCTACCCAGTTCAGTATATGAATGAATAGTGCTTTCTGAAATGAGCAAACCTAGACTTTTAAGTGCAGTTATGTTGTAATCTAATGACAGCTCATCTCAGGTTTGAATCTTACCTAATCAGATAATTCTAGATTTTAAGAACAGAATTGTATCTTGCTTATCATTTTTATTGCACAGTCATTATTGAGATACCCTCTAGGTAGAAGTTCTAGTGCCAAAGGCCTCACTTAAAAGATGAACAAGAAATAGTGGAAAGGAGATATAGGTAGGCAGGTGGTGGGGCATTTGGTTGATTTATTCTAGATTAAATTCACAGTATGTTTCCATAACTGAATTTAATATTCAGTCAAGCTGCTCATCATTCATCTCCCACCAATTGACTTCATTATTCAATATATCACAACATTCAAAGTCTGCCATACGTGATCTTATCCAAAATAAGTATAAATTAAGTCTAAATGAGCCTAGCCACTTTTAAAACATCAGAGATTCGAGCTCCAATAATTCAGAATTTGTGATGACTCACAGTACTCTGAAAAAACACTGGGGGTGCAGTTATTCTCAGCAGATTAACAGTGTTAGCAGATATAGGAAGATGTGTTTAAGCTACTTAGAACACGTCATTTTCAAGCACCTAAGGACTTTTTTGCTACAAATACTGGTATGATAATTACAAAACATTATTACAAACCTAATGAAACCTGTCACTGTGTTTACAGTAAAGATGTTTTTTGAGGATGTTTTTCATCATTTGTTCTACAAAAACTCATGGAATATATATGTACTACTGGTCTCATTATTTTTAAAAGTTGCACTTACCAGGAAAAGAGGCATTATTAATTAGAGATTTAAATGTGGGTTTTCTAGTCAGGACTACCTATGGTTAAATTCTAACTCTGTCACTTCCTGGCTATGTGACCTTTGGCAAGTTAGTTACTTACCTTCTAAGAGTGTCACTTTTTTCACCTGTAAAATGAGGGTAAAGTAGACCCTGTGGTGAGAATTCAGTGAATTTGTACATGAAAAGTGCTTAGAAATATGCCTGAAACACTTAGTAAATGATTGGCAAATATTAGTTATAATAATATCGTGATTTTTTTCTTTGTAATAAGTTAATTTTTTTCCATATAAACGTTGTAGGATATTTTCTTCTTTTTACTGCCCGTTTGAGTTCACGTTGTACCCCCTTTGACACAAGGGCAATGACTTTATCACTTGCATGTTGTGATTCCTTCTTATACTTTTATTATTTTTAATTTATTTGATTTTGTTAATTGTCTAAATGTATTAGTCCTTTTTAGAGCAAGGCATATATTATAGTCAACCAAACAATTGATACAATATAAGGCAAAACTGGCTTAGTTTCAGCTGCTGTGAAGGATCAAAAGTAAAAATAGTTTATTTCAAAATATGTTGATACCCAGATTTTTTTCTGATTTAAATTAGCTTTTTCTCATTACTTTGAATTAGTTAAAAAAAACTAAGCTTTTAGTATAAGGCTTTGAAAACATAACAGAAAAGCAAAAAGAATAATATAATGAATGCCCAAATATCTAGTACCTAGATTTTACAACTGTGAACATTTTGCCATGTTTGCTACCTCTTTATTTTTCCAGATTTATGTTAAGGTAATTACAAATAACTTGATGTTTCACCCCTAAATACTTCAGCATGCATGTTTAAAAGATAAGGACATTTTCTTTTGTAATCACAATATTGATTAAGGATAATGACTCATTTCACTCTTTATATCAATGATTGGCACAGATATGGGTATATGTGCTCATTGCATCTTTGTGAGTTGACTAGTGAATACATTACTTGATGTAGTTTTATTGCATTTGCTTAGTTCTTCCCTTCGGAACACAAAAGAGAGAAAACCCTTCTCTTTTTCTCGTGTTCCTCTTCCCTGTCTCTTCCCAAGTCAGCAAGAGGGGAAAGAATAAAAGGAAATTAATTTCATCTACTTTGTAAACTCATACAAGTTGCCCCTGTCCCATGGCATCCTGCATCTTTAGGAAAGTTAACAACTTTCTTTCTCCACTGGCAAAAATTGCTGATCTTGCTCTTCTCACAAAATGTAGACAATGTTTGTTAGACATCTTGAGATTCATAGATGGAAGTTGCAGTATATACCCAAAGCTGTCTTAATCCCACAGTTGAAATGGAATTTTTCCCATATAGAATAACTTTATCTGTTTCCTTTGTGTTATTTTTCATCAGTTTAGAAAATGTTTAATCACTCTGCATATGACAGATATGAAACCTCCTTGAATTTTTATCAGGTATGATCAGTGTGTTGCCCATTTAAGGCTTGGCTATCATTTTTAAGAAATACATCATTCAATCGCCCCAATCTCCTCTGGGAGAACTTAGTTCAAAACACTACCATTGAGAAGATAAGACTTGTCAAATTGTTTTACCATATGGAAAATGCACCTATGTATTTAGCCAACAGCTTTCATCAACATTTCTGCCAATTTGTTCTTCCTTGATTGTATTCTCCCATGTATCAAAGATCAAATCTTGAGTCAAATATTTAATCTTGAACAAAGCATCACATTTAGAAATAGCATGGTTTCCATGATGCCTAGGCAAGCACTGTTCCTATGCTCGTGGTTATTGACAGGACTGCTGTCACTTTTTGCTATTATGGGCTTCATTAATGCTGCCAGGAAAAAGGGACTCTGGCATTTTGGCAGTTACTCTTTGCCAGGCTCTAAACTTTCTTCTAAGCTTTACAACTTGGCTACACAGAGATTTTAGGAGTGTGATTTGACATCTTGGCTGTTGATTTGGTCATAACTAAAAAATACTCTAAATTGTCTTTGTATTGTCTGGTTCTTTTTCTGGTTTTGTGCTTTCTGGGCAGGAGACATGTATTTTGTGTATATCAAAGTTTGATGCAAAATAATAATGTTTACATTTTATAGTATGGATTATCTTGAATGCATTTCTGGATTTGATAATCATAATAACACTAAGGTTGGGCAAAATGTATTAGGTTCAGTTTACATATGAGGAAGCTAAGAACATTATTGTTTTAATTTTCTAAGTTCCCAAAGTCCAGGAAGAAAGTCTCTTGAATTCTGGCCACGTGCAGTATGCTGCCTCCTAGTATGTTTAATGTGGTCATTCTATTAATGAGAATTTGACAAAGAACACCTAATCACAATCCAAAAGACTAGTTTCTAGAGTGAGTTGTAAGAATTAAATGAATGAACGAATGACAGTAGATATAATTTTAAAAAGGTTGATCAGTAGCCATTATTTATAACATGGTACAATTGAATGGACCTATATTTCTAGATCTCTACTATTTATGTCTCTATGTGAATTGATGTCTCTGCCAAGTAAATAATGGCCAATTGTTGATCATAAGTCACAAATGTGGCTTGCCCCTCAAAGCCTATAGGAGAAAAAGGGCATCCAGTAAATGTGAGAGTGTGTGTTGTATGTGTGTTTCCTTTCTGAAATAGTTTAGGGATTTTAATGTTGTTGTTTTACCAAAAGTTACCCTTAGGGTAACTATGGAACAATTTGTATGCCAAGGATATGGAATCAATAAGTGTGTGAAAAACGAGTCTTGCCCCATGCAATGATTATTGAAACAGAACTGACTTGTGTATTTCCAAATACTGCAAATGAGATATTGACCTTTGAATCATTTTTTTACCACTAAATACATGGCAAATTGGTAGTAGTGGTTCTAGTGGAAAATCAGAACACCTCAGGAAGATAGATATCTTTAGGTGACAGTGTCAGGACTTTCTGATCCTCTCCCTTAAAATTTATTAAGTAGTCTCTTTGTGACCCTGCCCTCTTTCCTTCTACAAGCCTCCTTTGCCCACCTTCTCTGATTATACTTGATTTAACCAGAACTTCTACCACTGACTCAAATGGAAAATATGCAGAACTGCAGCCCAGAAAGCAGACATGTAGGAGAATCCTCTTGGACTCCACTGGTCTCATTCATTGCTAATGATAGCCTGCAAGGGCTATCAATCATTTCCGGGAATGCTCATATCATAGGATACAAGGATTTCAAAAGCAAAGGGGTAAATGTACAACATTGAAAATGTGCAAATCAATAGTTTTCAGTTTCCAGCAATGGATTTGGTAGTGGCCATTGTAAAAGTATTCTAAGATGATTATAACAATATGAGCATTCTGAATTTGAGTAGCACTTTTCCCCTTGTCAGTGTACTTTCTCATCTGTTAACTCATTTAATCCCAACAACAGCCCAATAAAGTAAGCATGGCAAGGAGGTATTATCACCCCTTATTTGATGCATGAAAAAACCCAAATGAAATTACAAGTTAATGATAGAACTTGGACTAGAATTTGGAGCATTTGACCTCAAGCTATTTATCCAACCATCCAGCCATTCCTTTCATCCTTCAAATATATCAGCTTCAGTCCCAGAATATTAAATGCCTTTAGGAGACAGTGAATATGCTAAAAGATTTTTATTTTATTTTCACAACATTATTTTATTTGGAAAAAACTTTAAACCCACAGAATAATTGCAAGAAAATTACAATGAACACTCAATGCCTTTTACCTAGATCAACCAGTTGTTAACATTATACCACGCTTATACTATGTCTACATACATGTCTAAGTATGTCTGTATTTTTTAACCATTGGAGAGTTAGTTGCAAATATGATAATTCACCCCTAAATTAAGTAGCATGTGTTTCATAAGAATCAAGACCTTATCCTACTATAACCAAAATATAACTATCATATTCAAGAAATTTAACATTGAGAAGATATTATGTCTAATACATATACTATATTCAAAATTTCCCAATAATATCCCTAATAATATTTTTCTGATCCAGAATCCAAGCAAAGATCATGCATTCTATTTATTTTCATATCCTATTTTCATGCCTCCTTTAATCTAGAACAGTTTCCTAGCCCTTTGATTTTATTTTTATTTTTCCAGCTTTATGAGGTACTACCAACAAATAAAAATTGTATAAATTCAAGGTACTTTAAGTTTATTTTAAATTGATTTCATGACATTAACATTTTTGAAATAACCAGGCTAGTTGTTGTGTAAAATTATCTTCAGTTTGAATTTGTCTGTTTGCTCATAATTAGATTCACATCACACATTTTTTATAAGAATATGATTTGGGTGATGCTGTGTCTTTTTCTGTGAGGCACAGGATTTCAGTTTTTTCCTTTTATTGGTTATTCTTAGTTTGACCATTGGCTTAAAGAGACAGCTGACAGATTAAATCACTCTAAAGGCATTTTTTATCCTTTGTAATTAATAGGTCATCTGTTGGCAATGCTTTGAGACTATTTGAATACTCTGTTCCTCAAAATCTTTCATTGACGATTCTTTCCAGAATCAGTGATTATGATGATGGTTGCAACCTGGTTATTTAAAGCTCATTCCACATGTACTAGTTGGTATTCTTCTATAAAAAGAAGTTACCCCCTCCTTCATTAGTATTACTATGGACTCCTAGACTCTTTGTTTTCATCAAATGTGCCCATTTTGAAATGTACAAATTTTAAATGCACAGCTCAGTGAATTTAAACCACTTAAGTGTACCATTCAGTGGCATTAAGAGCATTCACATTTTTATGCAACCATCACTACCAACCATCTCTAGGATTTTTTTTCTTCCCACATTGAAATTGTACCAGTTAAATAGTGAAGCTTCATTCCCCTGTCTCTATTCCATGGAAACCACCATTCTACTTTCTATCTTTATACTTTTGACAATTCTAGATACCTTTGTGGAACCATACAATATGTCCTTTTGTGACTGATTTCACTTAGCATGTCTTCAGCGTTCATCCACATTGTAGCATGTCAGAAGTTCCTTCCTTTTTAAGTTCTAATAATATTCCATTGTGTGGATATACCACATATTGTTTATCTATTCATTCTTCAATGGACACTTGGAAAGCTTCTACCTTTTAACTATGGTGAATAGTGCTGCAATGGACATGGAAAGCTGTTATGAACATTGGTGTAGAAACATCTGTTCTAGTCCCTGCTTTCAGTTCTCTTGGGTATATACATGAAAATGGAATTGGTGGATCATATGGTATACACACACACACACACACACACACACACACACACACATGTATATATAATTTTTTGAAGAACCACTTGACTGTTTTCCACAGTGGCTGTATTGTTGTAATCCTTACCAGCAATGCACATGGGTTCCAATTATTTCACATCCTCACAAATGCTTGTCATATTCTGTCTTGTTATTTTTGTTCTTAATAGGAATGTGTATGAAGTGAGTACGTCATTGTGATCTTGCCTTGCATTTCTCTGATTATTGGTGATGTTAAGCATCTTTTCATGTGATGATTGGCCGTTTGTATACCTTCTTTGTAGAAATATCTATTCAACTCCTTTGTCCATTTTATTTTTTATTTATTTACTTTATTTAATTTTTGTGGATTCATAGTAGGTGTATATATTTATGGGGTACATGAGATGCTTTGATACAGAAATGTAATATGTAATAATCACATCATAGATGATGAGTTGTCCATTTCCTGAAGCATTTATCCTTTGTGTTATAAACTATTTATACTCTTTGAGTTATTTTAAAATGTACAATTAAGTTATTATTGACTATAGTCACCTTGTTGTTCTATCAAATAGTAGGTCTTATTCATTCTTTCTATTTTTTGTACGCAATAACCATCCCTACCCTCTACCCCCACCCCCACCCCACTACCCTTCTCAGCCTCTGGCAATATCCTTCTACTCAGTATGTCCATGAGTGCAGTTGTTTTTATTTTTAGATCCCACAAATAAGTGAGAATGTGGGATGTTTGCCCTTCTGTGTCTGCTTATTTCACTTAACATAATGATATCCACTTCCTTCCATGTTGTTACAAACGACAGGATCTCATTGCTTTTGGTGGCTGAATAGTTCTCCATTGTGTATATATACCACATTTTCTTTATCCATTCATCTGTTGATGGATACTGCTTCCAAATCTTAGCTATTGTGAACAATGCTGCAACAAACATGGGACAGCAGATATCTGTTTAATATACAGGTTTCCTTTGTTTTGTGTTTATACCCAGGAGTGGGATTGCTGGATCATATGATACCTCTATTTTTAGTTTTTTGAGATACCTCCGAACTGTTCTCCATAGTGGTTGCACTAATTTATGTTCCCACCAACACTGTATGAGGGTTCCCTTTGATACAAATCATCACCAGCATTTGCTATTATCTATATTTTGGATATAAGCCATTTTAACTGTGGTGAGATGACATCTCATTGTAGTTTTGATTTGCATTTCTCTGATGATCAATAATGTTGAGCACCTTTTCATATGTCTGTTTTCCATTTGTATATCTTCTTTTGAGTAATGTCCATTCAAATCTGTTGCTCATTTTTTAATTGAATTATTAGATTTTTCCCCATACAGTTGTTTGTGTTCCTTATGTATTTTGGTAATTAATCACTTGCCAGATGGGTAGTATGTAAATATTTTCTCCCATTCTATGGATTGTCTCTTCACTTTGTTGATTTTATATATATATATATATATATATATATATATATATATATATATACACATATTTGCTGTGCAGAAGCTTTTTAACTTGATGTGATCCCATTTGTCCATTTTTGCATTGGTTTCCTGTGCTTGTGGGTATTGCTCAATAAATTTTTACCCAGATCAATGTCCTTGTAATTTTCCCCAATGTTTTCTTGTAGTAGTTTCATAGTTTGAGGTCTTAGATTTAAATATTTGATCCATTTTGATTTTATTTTTATATATGGTGACAGATAAGGATCTAATTTCATTCTTCTGCATATGGATATCCAGTTTACAGCACAATTTATTGAAGGCACTGGCTTTTCCCCAGTGTTTGTTCTCGGCATCTTTTCCAGCAACAAGTTCACTGTAAATGCCTAGATCAGTTTCTGGGTTCTATATTCTGTTCCATTGGTCGACGTGTCTGTTTTTGTGCCAGTATCATGCTGATTTGGTGACTACAGGTGTATATTATAATTTAAAGTCAGGTAATGTGATTCCTCGAGTTTTTTGAAATTCCTCCATTAATTGTTGAACACTTTCTTACTTTCTGGAACATAGTGTTTAAGACTCACTGTGTACTTTACCTGCCCCAGCCCTGGAAGGAGCTCTGGCTTATGTTAATGGGAAATGGTATTTTGAAACCATGGGATGTGGGCACCAGCTTTGATCATTGCTAATTAGGTGTCATTGATTCTAGACTTTTTCAGCAGGTAAATTCATCTCTCTCTCTCTCTCTCTATATATATATATATATATATTATATAATTATATACATATAATTTATATAAATTATATATATATAATTTATATAAATTATATATATAATTATATAATATATATTATATAATTATATATATTATATAATTATATAATATATTATATATAATTATATAATAATATATATATAATTTATATAAATTATATATATAAAATTATATAAATCATATATATATATAATTTTTGACAAAGAGTC